>OMKR01086009.1:0-15292 GCA_900302355.1 Cyttopsis rosea
TATAAATAGTGGAATACTATTACTACTACACCAAAAACATTAGTCTTTTAAACAACGACTTTGTGTCTAAGTGGAAGGCAGTTATCTGGGATTCATGGGAGACAACGCACACGTCTTGGAGGTGAAGGAGCTTTGAAGCTTGGTATTCGAGTCAATAGGGACTCCAAGCTTCAGTGCTCTGATCGGCTGCAATGTTTGTTGGCTTGGGTACGACGTGGTCTGTGTCGCCCCTGGGATTATATGCGACCTGTCAAAATCAGACCAAGCGTCACACCTCAACAGCCACCAGTATAGGGTCTGGATTTTTCTAGTGCTGAATGGTGACAATTTGCTGTTTCATAATGCTTTGAATTCCATTATGCAGAAACACCAATGCCTGCCTAACCAATTTGCTTCTTGACCAAACACATACACTGGAGAAGCGATACACCCTTGACTACCAAGGGCGGTAACATATTTTTGATTTTAATTAGCTTTCTTTTGACTGTTTAACAAAAATACCGGGGGTTTAAAACGATTTTTGGGTGAAGCTATTGAGAAGTCTGACAGAGAAACATCCCCAAATTGGATTTGCCTCCAAAAGTTCTGCCATGAATTCAAATATCTCTTTGCTCTGTGCTTTGCAGTGGTGTATGGGCACAATTGATTTCTCCTCCATCCAGTTAGATGAAGTAGATTATTAAATTACTTTGAAAATGGGCACAACTCAATATGTCTCTGCTTGAGTTGTGAAATTAATTACATTAGCAATAAGAATATGAACACACACGGGCATTGTTTCGTGTGTGTCTGTTGTGTTATAATCCAGATTGTCCTGGACGGCCCCTGGACTTTTCTTTTTTACATTCTCATCACCCTAGAGGAGTAGCTCCTATCAATGCCAATGGGTCACAAGGGAGACATGGCCAGCCATTATAACAGCCAAAATAAAATAATATACATCCATTTGTAATGAGATTAATTTTTTTTTTTTTTTTGACCAGCAGTTCCCGAACTGTCCATGGACCCGTGAAGTAATTGCCTTGGCATAAAATATAGATGCGGAACCTCTGATTCCCAAACTGGATGGTCGGCCACGATGGGCGTGAACCCGAACTCAAGGCTTCAAATCATCTCTTCAGAAAACAATGGGTGATGTCACAGATGCCGTCCATTATTTTCCGACAGTGTATGGTTGTAACGTTAGCTTGTGTATTAATAAATTGAGGTGTTGTAAACTGTCAAAACATGGATTTATTCATGTATTTCAGAGATTTCTCGGGACACCATCTTAAAATCGGGACAGTACACTAGTTTTCTGCTTACTTGACTGGTCACAAACATGTACAGTGGTCACAAAAGATGGCAGCCCTAATGCAGTGTGATTACATGATTCATGGACTCTCCTCATTGGTTTTCTCTTCAAATCATACTGCGCTGCTGTAGAAACCATTAGTGTGTTTGTCCTCTGATTTTGAACACTGTTAAAACGTATCCATGTAAACACATTGGTTTTGATGATTTTCTCGCACTTATCTTACTGTGCTACAAGCTGGGCCAAGGCAGGAGTGACTACGCTAAAACCATTATACACTCTTTACAAAAAATCTGTAAAAATTCTTGATAAAAACCCAAGGAGCTACCATCATTGTTTTATTGTATTATTATTGACCTTTGACAGATTTCTTTGTTTTGCAGATATGTGCCTGATATTATATAATTTATAAATAAATTAATTCCTGATCTTACGCCACCACCACTTGACAATGTGTGTCATTCTGCAGGAACAATGGGCATCAGTCAGAGGTGACTGCTCGGCTAAATTGAGGTAAACTGCTTTCGGACAATGAGCATTTTCAGTCAGAGCAGCAGATAAGTGGAACTTAATTCCCACCCATACAGTATCAGAGAATGCACAAGCTTCAACAATTTTAAAGCAACAATTAAAACAGGGCTCAAGACAAACCAATCATGTGATCCCTGATCTAAACCTTTGTATGGAACCAACTGTTTTCCAACATGGAGAGTATGTAATATGTATGTAAATATTTTGTATGCTGTTGTTTTATATGGGCTGTACTGTTTGTAAATTTAGTTAATTGTATTGTTTTTAATTGTTCGTATTGTATTGTTTGTATCGTTTTGTATTGCTTTTAATATCTTTCTGCCCAGGGACCGCAGACGTAAATTAGCTGTATAGCTAATTCTGGCCCAATGGTTGTGTTGTGCATGGCATAAATAAACAAATATCAAAAACAATAACATCAAAAACATTTGAAAAAAATTATGATATTCACAAGATCACAATATTCATATTGTGGCCCTTAATGGTGTTCAAAATGAATGTGTACCACATTACCATGACAACAGAATGTACTTCAAAATCCACATGGAGCACCTTACAAATAGATACATTTCTCTTTGCGCTTAACAAAATGTATCATACAATCCACTTGATTAGAGAGAATATATACTCCTGTATGCCCATTAAACAGATGAACTATTGCACTCATTATTATTGTGAGTTATATCAAAGAATTGGATGACCATAACTGACAACTAGAAGTAATCTGCATATCATTGTATTCATGCTTTGTCATCAAAACAAGGCCTGGATATCTAACATCTTTAGCTCTCAATGTGTCTTGTAAAAATGCTGAACACGACACAGAATTTTTTTTTTTTACGAAACTTGTGGTTTGTTTTAAGTGTGTACCACTATCATTCAGTTCTGGCTTCTTTCTTGTAAAATATTTTAATCTCAGTGAGACAACCCGATTAAATAGCACTCTATAAAATACTCATACTACTCATACTGCACCAAAAATTAAATTGATTTTTCCTCCAAAATAGAAATAAATAAAAATAAATAACATCCTTGGTTGATTTTTCTCATCTGGACATTAAAATGTTCCCCTATCGTTTCATACAATAGAAAGTGCATACAACCTTCGCAATCCTTTCCTCATAAAAAAAACAACCAACAAGAGTAATGCTTCAAGACCCCACCGTTAACATTGAACCATTCCTCATTCAATAGTAAAAAATTGCACTTAATCCTAGCGAACAGAAACCGGAATCCAACTGAAACACAGAGACCAAATAAAGGTGTGTCCGACTTTTCTCCAGTCAAAAAACTCCGCAGACGCAAACTGGTAGTACTGCAATAATAAACCAATCTGATCAGGTCATTTGGGAGAGCTCAGTCACCGTTGAGCACCTTCTGGAATGCGCAAGAGATAGAACTGTCTAGAAAGAGGCATGACAGCATGTCGGAGTGCACCAGAAATCGAGGGGGAGCCCAGGCGCAACGGCTTGTAAGTGAATCCGCCACCTGATGTCCGCATCAGTTTCATTTGAGCGATTTCCGTCTCTGCCCGGTCCCCGTCGAGAGGCTGAAGAAGTGTTGGAGGATGGGGGCTGGGCAAAGACCGCTCGCTCATCACACGACCTCTTGTCTTGTCTTCCCGGAACTTCCATGTGGTTCGTTTAAATATTTGTTTGATCAATTTCATTTCAAATTTTCTCCCGATGATGGTAGTTTTTTCTTTTACCACCTGAGGGTGTCCAAAACAGATGAATAACAGACAAAGTTATATTGTGACTTCAATCAGAAATACTGAAATACAGAAGTTGAATATCGTGACAACACAGTCTCAGTTCATGAAGTGAGTCTCAAGCTCAGGGAGCTGGAAGATCATATTGCAAGTAAGCAGCAGCTATGACAAGCTACATAGATAAGAAAAAGAATATGTGCATGAATGGTGAGCAATAATGGCGGCCAGAAGCAAACGTGCCAGAGTTATGGTTATGTCAATGGTGGCCAGGAGGTACTCTCAAGTCCACATTGATAAAAAGGGGAGATGTGCAAAAATAATGGCGGCCACTATTTTCTACACCGATCAAACGGTTTACGAATGAAACAAATTCTCACCAACATAGAGAGCGAAGGCAAACTCGAATGAAAGCTTTAAGGTGGAGGATAATTCTACGCACAGATGACGCGGGTGGCAGCGCCATCTTGGATTATACACTTGACTTTAAAATTTTGTAGCTAAGGCGAAAACCAATTATTTGTCAAAAATTCACAGCAGGTGACTGCGAAATAAATGTATTCCAGCAGGGGGCGCCATAGAATAAAATAAAATTTATTAGCTCAACAATACAAAATACTACAGGAGGTGGCATTTGAAACTGTCTTCTCTAAAATTCTTTATTTAACTTTTGGTTTCAGTCTGTATGTAAGGAGTCAACATCATCGGCGACAAAGAGGCTCCCTGTTGGATGTTCAGGTAGTCATCCAGAGAACGATCTGCCTGAGTAATAAAAGGCAATATAAATCTCTCTATTTAATATATTTTTGCTGTTTTTGAGAGAACTTTGTCGCAACACTTCATGGGACAACAGCCCAAGGCTTTCCAGCCTCCTTCCTGTGTGGCCGGCATTGATAACTAAATTTATTTCCCCTTGAATTTCTTCAAACCCTGGCTGTTTCCATTCCAATGCCCACCCTAATATAGCATAAAGCAACGGTCAAGAATGAAAAAATAACAGCTGAGCAGTAACTCCGCCACCGCTTGGTTCAATGCTAACCATGTAGCGGGAGAGAGAGCAGTTTACCTGACGTCCCATATGCTCCCACTTCTATCTTGTTTTGGGGTAACGAGTTGGTATTGATCAGTTTTGCATGGCCGCTGTCGTGCTTGGGATTTCCACAAAAGGTCGAGATTGAATATAAATCTTGAAATTGCCTTGTGTGCTTTTTGACTCCGTTCTGTCACTCAACCCCTGCACGCTCTCCCCCTTGGCAACCAGGTTTGTGTATTTGTAACATTTCCCTTTTGTTGCGCTGTATCTTTCACAAAAAAAAGACAAATCCCAGAGTTTGGAGCATTCTAAACAAAGCGACGGAGGCCTGCAGAAAGTGGAGGATGAGAAGGAGGAGAGGTGGTGCTGGCAGTGGAGTTGAGTTGGACATAGTTGGTGGCTATGTATGTGTGTGTGATTTCTCATCGGCAAACTGCCATGAAGACCTGCCATAGCTGTCAGTGGCTATAAGAGATCTTTTGCCAAGGTAAGGCAAATTTCTCCTCATTCAGCCCTAATAGGGCTGTCAGGGCTTCAGTGGAGATGGGGGGGGGCTGTAGTGCTACCAAGCCCCGCAAACTGTGAAGTGGGAGCTAGTCTTGAAGGCTGCCAGGCTGGGCCAGGCCTCGTGGCAGGCAAAACAAAAAGGTCCCCCTCGGTGAGATGGAGAGCCCGGCATACGTGACCGGTGACAGGTCTCATTGTAAATGCATAGTCCAGGGCTCGGGTGGTCACAGCGGAGTTGGAAATAGCCTGTAGGCTGACATTACCTCTCGTGTTCGGCGTGGCTCGTTAGCCCTCCCAAATCAGAGCTGTTCTGCTTTCCTTGGTTTTCCAATTTTTGCTCCGTATTTCTCCATAGATTTCTCCCTTGTACTCAAATTTATTTTTTTATTTTTTTGGCTCAAAGGAAAGAATAACATTGCTCCGTCAGCTTTTGTGTAATAACAATAGTGCTTCCCCCGGTTGTGTTATCACAAAAGTATTCAAAAATTATACTGAATTAAAAGTATGGTTACTTTAAAAATGCATTAACTGTAGTATAAGTAGAAGTAGTTTAACATTCAATAACTTGAGTAAGAGTAAGCAGGGTTCAATTGGGCTAAATTGGTTGTGATCGGCTCCCAAATTCCCAAACTTAAATCAATTTTGTTTCATAATTTCTCCCTGATTTTTAGTACAGAAAATCGTAAATATATTTTTTAACCTTGTTTGCACAAGTTATTATCTTGTGTGCACATGGGTGGTTAATAAGCCTGGTGCTTAGCCAAACTTAAATCAGTTTGATATTCAGATATTCCATAGATATTCATTTGTCTTTATGTCCATAACTCATAAGCGAGCGGCTGATCGCTTACTCAAAATGGGCTGCTGCTTTACTTTAACAGAATATTAGGGACTGTCTACAAATTACACAACAACATAACCACTAATCAAATTTTGAACGTTTAAATATGACTCGGCCTCATGTTATGCAAACTTTGTTGTATAATCTGTATAACCTTAAACTTTCCAAATAAGAGTTCTATGACTTATTTTTTTGTAATTGCAATTTTTTCAGGTAGCTTTTTCGTCATGTAAATGAGAACACGCTACACAACTATTTCTGTATCGTTCTCGTGGTGATCCACATGTATTTCACCACCCACCTTCTGTATAAAAGCGCCACAGCTCAGTCTCAGTAATATTCACCGTGCAACAGCAGAAGGAGGTAATGTCACTTATTGAGGTTCCACTTGAATCTATGAAGTGGATTGAATAAGCTCCTGAGCTGTGGTTAATCAGGTGTAAATCATGGCACCGGTAACACAACTCGTCCGACATTCGACTCTGCCATCACCAGATGTGTGAGCCTGGATTTCCTGTGGGCCATGTTATCACCATGAAGCCACCTCCTGCATACAGAATTGAATTAGCTGAATGGCAAGAGAGAAGACGTGTACAGTTTCTCTTTCACGAGGCTTTTCAGCTGCTGGAATGTGGTTCTTGTAGCCGACGGACATTCAATTGCAAAACTCACTCTGCCGTTCAGGCTGAATGAGTTTCAATTTGGGGTGTGAATTATTGATCCAGAGGCCAACACAGGCCACTTCCCTTAAGTCGCCTCTCTCAACCAATTATCAGGTTCGTCAGCCGTCCTCCAACTCACGGCAGACGATTCAGTTGCTAAAAAATCTCACCGGCAAATTCAATATATGTACAGTTTGTGACGAAATAAGGCAAAAACAAAAAGACTGTGTGATTAACAGTGCGGAAGCTTTGCTCGAGCAAGAGTGAAATTGGGAGAGGATTAAATTAGTTGACTTAGTTTACCAAACCGTACTGCAATTCTAATCCAAAAGGTTTGTATGCAACCCAACCTTCCAGAAAATTATTTCACACAAAACGTTATTGGAGAGCCAGCGCACCCCTAAGCGCTGAGCTGGATTCCAGTATGCTCCCCTAAGCAATCAATACATGTTAGTGATGTTCATTCTGGAGTTCCAAGAATGAGTTGTGTGGCCAGTGAACTCATTCTTGGAACTCCAGAATGAAAATACTGTATATATATATATATACAATATATGAAATAATCTCACGGCACACCACCACTAAAAACATCACAAAACGTCTCAAACCCATAGAACTGTGCTTATCATTATTGCCGACTAATAGTTAGTGAAGCAAGACTAGGGAACTATTTGCTCGTAGCGAACAAATGAAATGACTCAGGAGTCAGGAGTCACTCCGGTAAAACAGTGGGCAGCGAGTGAATCTTCGAGTGACAAACTGAAAATAATTACTGAGGACTAAATTAAAGTCCAAGCCAAAAAAGGCCAAGGCATTTGGCCAAATCCAGATTGAATGTTTACACTTTGCATTTCAGCAAAATCAATCATTTTGACAGAATTAAATGATTATTGGGAGAATTTAATTCACAACTCAGAGCCAAACTGACTCTTCCGACTCTGGTCAGTCATTCATCAGAAGTCCTTCTTTGTCACTGTGCATAACATATACTGAATCAAAAGAACGGACTGTCGGAAGATTGAACGACTAATAATGAGTGACTCGTCAATTACCAAATCCCAAAAAGTCTTTGAACCTTACTTATCCGTACTAATAGCTCTCACTTTCAGTGTGAAACTTGAGCTTGTTCTGATCGACACAGAGCTGCTCTTATGGCTGGAACTGATGGATTAGATGAATTAGTACAGCCTTGCAATTTTGATCTTGCAACACAATAGCTAGTTTCTATTATTTTATGTATTTTAAGTGGAATTCACAAAATGTATCCTAGGATAGAATTTCACTTATCACAATTCACAATTTACATTGTGTCAATGTAATAACTCAATAACTTGAGTGACTTTGGTAGGCAGCTGAAAATCACTTTTACGATTGAACTCTGACGACCTCATGATCTTCCTATGTAAGGATAGATCTTAAGACATCTTAAACTTAATATGACTTCAAGATTGCGGGACATTATAGAGTTTGATTAATCTTTCATTCTCTTGAGGGAGTGAGATATTTAAGCATAAATTGCAAATTGGAAACTGGATTGAAATGGAAAAAAAAACTTGACATTCACTGGATACTGGCTAATACTAATGTTGTAGAATGGAATGAGACAATCCTCTTGCATGCATTCAGAAAATTGGCCAAATTGTTGCGTAAACTTATAATGTTTGATTGGGAGAGATTGTTGTTGTGAATTGGATGTCCTGACACATTACATATTTTAAGGTGGTTGTAGCATTCTAAAATCTACACTGATATGGGGCTACACATTGTGACAATTGTCTTTTTAATAAAAATGGTAAGAATTTGAAATGGAAATCGGTTTTATATCCTATATCCTATATATATATATCGTAATCGTATGTAATGTACACAAAGCATTCACAGAAGGTGTCATGGTGATTCTTGTTTAACAACTAAAACAAATCTATGGTTTTGACTTTGGTGCTAGCTACATGCAACCTTACAAAGTCGATATTTGTTTCTTGCTTTTGGTCTTGTTGGTCTCGTAGTACAAATGAGCAAAGACAGAGCCGATCGGA
The DNA here is from genome assembly GCA_900302355.1 of Cyttopsis rosea. Taxonomy (NCBI): domain Eukaryota; kingdom Metazoa; phylum Chordata; class Actinopteri; order Zeiformes; family Parazenidae; genus Cyttopsis; species Cyttopsis rosea. The sequence continues at coordinate 8,613 of OMKR01086009.1, forward strand.
ACCCCCTGCATGTTTATAGATCTGCTACTTCTACAGTAGAAAGCCTTTAGTAGAAACCTCTCTGTGAGCAAAGAATTACAGAAAAAAACAACAATGTAGGGATGTGTCTTTTGAAATGAAGCTTTATTTACTGTTTTGTTTTGTTGTCTGTTGAAAGCAACAGTTGCTTCATATATTCGACCTAAAATGGGACCAGAAGTCCTCAAAATTGATAAAGCTAAAATTGATTGCAATTAAAGAAATAACAGAAACAACTATACTATACTATATACTGTACTTTTTAATTTATTTAAAAATCATCCAACATCAAAGAAAAAGTATGTGATCCTCTAGGGTTATCAGTTCATTTAAGGGTATAATTAGAGTGTTTCAATCAATGGGATGACAATCAAGGGTGAGTTTTGGGTGGCTCTGCCCTATTTAGAAAACATAAGAGACTTCACTCTCAAAGTCTGGCCACAATGGTTTGTGCAAGCGTGCCATGCCTCAATCAAAGGAGGACCTGAGGATCTCAGAAAAAGTGCTGTTTATGCTCACCAGGCTGGAAAAGGTTACAAACAATTTCTTCAAATAGTCTGGGCTCCACCAATCCACAGTTAGGCAGATAGTGTACAAATGGAGAAAATTCAACTCCATTGTTACCAGGGGTGTCATGCAAACCATAATTCTGGGGTGGGGGGGGACACGTTACGGCAACATGGTGGCACGGTGAACAACGTTCCCTTTATATAGATTATAATTTATTTTTTACATGTATAACATTGTTTTGAACTATTTTGAAGCCTAATGTCATGTATTATAAGCGGACTTGGCAACTCTGGTGCTTACCTGCTGTTGTGAACTTTTGGAAGAAACAAATACTATGGGGAAAGGTGGTGTGTAACTTTTTGAGGTATGATTTATCACATAAGTAGAAGAATACATTTGACTCATAATATAAAATGATCAAAAAATGATGTAATATTGTAATAAAATAAAATAAAATAAAATGCTTGAATGGGCTGGATGCCCTTGATTGTTACTCTCCCCAGGAGTAGTCCTCCAACAAAATTTTCTCATAGAGCAAGACATGAAATATTCCTGGAGGTCACAATGAAGAGCAATGTCTAAGGATCTGTAGGCCTCTCTTGCATAGGCTAATGTCAGCGTTTATGAGTCCACCATCAAGTAAACGCTGAACAAGTAGTTCATTATCATTATCAACACAATAGTGTGCATGGGTTGATAACGAGGTAGCCACTACTCCCCAAGAGTAGCTGCCCAACATTGCTGCCCATCTAAAGTTTGCTAAAGACCACTTGTAAGGGCTAGTGGGAGAATGTGGACAGAAACTTTTTGAATTTATTGGGAAACATTATGCTTGGCGAAAACCAACCATTACAACAAAAGAACCTCATCACAATCATGACACGTGGTGGTGCAGTATATTGACCGATTGAACATTGGCGGAACCTTGAATTCTCGATTGCATCAGTAAATTATACAGGAGAATATAAGGTTATCCGTCCATGAGTTGAAGCTCAACAGAAGCTGAGTCATGCAGCAAGACAATGATCCTAAACACAGTAGTCTGTCTACCAAAGAATGGCTGAAGCAGAAGGCAGAGTCAAAATCCAGACCTTAATGCAACAGAAATGTTGTGGCAAACTTTCTAGCACTGTTGTACCCTGTATAGACATATAATCTAATGTGAGAGCTCAAATCTGCTTTGCCAGGAAAGAAGTGCATGTCAACCAGAACACTGTGTGTGCTTAGGCTTAACCTCAGTTATAAATCACTGCATTCCTTCACTCATGTCAGTTGCCAACTCTAAGTGTGCCACACCTTGTTTTCCAAAAGCGTCAAAATGGACAGAAACATCAGCAAAGAGTTCACGCTAACGTACATGCAGTACAATTAACATTCAAACCCTTTGGGCTTCTAAACAGCGGCTTTGTGGAATTATTCCATTCAAATGTCTTGCATATTTAAATCACTTAAAGCTTTGCTTGTGCTTGATATTGCTTTGGCCTCCAGTAGGGCAGCTTAACATTCTGGGCTAGAATAACCAGAATACATTTGAAACTAATGGAAAGTACACATTAGTGGTGTCAATCCCTCTCTCACGGGGAAAGGCCAGTGGCTTCCTCACAAACATGTTGCCTGAATAAAGTCTGGACTCTCCCTGATACGCCCTAATCACCAGCTAATCCAACTTTGTTGGCATTGAAAATGCACTTTTGTCTTCTCTTTGGGCCATATTAAACAATGAACTCATATTGCGTTTAAAACTGCACATGTTTGTGTTTGCGCACCATTGCTGCATTGCGACTTGGTGAATAAGGAGTCTTGAAATGCTTTTGAGCACAGAGGAAGTTTGTCTTTAAGTGGACTGCCAAGTTCTGACCCCTGATTCAGCACACTCAGTCGACCATTTAAATGGAATTCAAAACAGACGAAGGCTGAGGAAATAATCGTTAATACATTAACGTGGCACATAGTCTCCTTAATCAGCGTCACATATTGAGGCCTATGAAAACAACAAAGGTCAAATAACGAAGGGAATTTTACATTGTATTCGGTATTCATTCAGACAAATTCAACAATCAAATTATTAGTTTGTTTATTGGGATCAAATCGTATATTTTATTGATGAAAAATGGTGTCATCAGTTTCCTGTAGAATAGAGGTAGAGTAGAGGGAGGCAGAGTCAAGGTAGCTCAACTTCTTTTTTTTTTTTCCAAGACATTGATTTGATGTTTGTCTCATACGCTATTGTAGATTCCCTTATCAATTTCCTCTCTAATTGTAACCATATCAACATAACAAATAATGAATTTATCAAAATATTACAAAATATAGATCTATTTTTTGCATGACGACAAAATCATGTGTTGTGGCATCTAAGGCTACGTTCACATGCACACCTTAGTGCTCAATTCGGATTTATTGCTCAAATCCGATTTTTTTATTTAGCTGTTCACATTAAGAAGAAGAACAATAAGGGGGATGGGGACTCCCTCTCTCTCTGCATGTTTCTGCCGGGAGTGCACAGGGTGTGTTTGGCTTTTTGTGGAGGATGGCTGCTACATCTGTACGTGTGTGTGGATGCGGAGTCGGGCGGCTACGACTCCGCATCGTGATGTGACGTAATGTCACGTGACGTAAACGTCGCATGGATTCCGATTTGACTGTTCAGACTGAGGTCACATTGCAAAAAATCTGACCTGTATCTGATTTAGGACCATATATGAAAGCGGCTCAAATCAGAATTGAAACGATCAGATTCCATGTGATTTGTGCTGTTCACACTGTCATGAAAAAGACAGATGAGTCACATATGAGCAAAAACATCGAATTTGGGCCGCTTTTGCCTGCAGTGTGAACGTTGCATATTATTCAAATGTCTAAGGCAAATGCCAGTTATGAATCCAGAACAGGGAGAAGGTGTGCATTTAGAAGGAAACAAGCGGAAAGTCTGCATAGGGGACATCAGTGAATTCTCCACAATGATTTCTGCAAACATTCCAAAAGGCCAAGGGGAAGCATTTGCTAGTGGTGCTTCTAAATCTAATTTTTAAAGTAACACTGTTAGCAGCGCTTCATATAAGTCATAATCTTCCTAGTGCATATTCGCCGTGAATAAATTCCAACTATCATTTAGACGTTCTTTGCAGCTCTGTTCCCTCAACCCTGCCGTGAGAGCCGTCGCCACTCGTTCGCGAGCTCTGACAGTTTGGGGAGGGGGAGAAAAATGGGGGAGGCAGCCGTGATGTGTGCACGTTGTTAGCCCTGCCATTGTCTTGTGTACGCTGCCGCTCCCTGCAGCGGCCTCATTTGTATTGGGCAGAGAGCATGCAGCGCATAAGGCAGAGACAAACACCCCCGAGTACATCCAGCTGTGGCAGGCATATGCTTGCCACCTCACGCACCACACCCTTTCCAATAAAGAGTTTTTTTTCCCTTCTCTTCTTTTCAGACTAAGAAACTCATATCTGAGCAAAAATCTGACTGTGTCAATCTCCCCTTTGGGTTTTGTCAGGCCTTTACGTATCTGTCTGGTGCCCACATTGGCACGGACCTGTTGAGAACTGTTCTGCTTTTGGTTGATTCCGACACCGGATTTTGGAAAGTGCGTTATTAGTAGGCGGCGTGTCCGCATAGAGCTTTCATGGGAAATGAGAGTACATCATTATCTGTATCTGTTCAACCAACTCAATTATCTGTATCCGTATTCAGAATGGCCGTGGCTTAGATCAGAGGTGCGTGTGGCTTAAATCTGAGGTGGTCGGACCTCAACGGAAGTTGTTATTTTAAGCCTGAAATGGATGTTGGTTGATCAGAAGTTGCTGTATTTATTGTTTATTAGAAAACTTTACAGAACAGCCTCAGAATTTAGCTTCAGATCAATGTTTTCATCACAAGTGGAAGAGAACTATTTACAGAACAAGTTTTATAAACTTGAATGAATAAACTTCAGTGAATCAATGAACACAACACATGTGGTATTAAGTTAAGTAAGTATGAAGTAAAATGCATGAACTAGGGTTTTCATACTCAACTTTTTTTTAATTGATTTAAATTTTTAATTTAAACAGTGTTTGAATGTGTGATGACAGGGTTTTTTTTTTTTTTTTTACGACCTAACATTTTTATTAATTCTTTTGGGTGGGGGTGCAGTATTTTTTATTTCCACACAAAGTAAAACACAATGTTAATTGTGTGGTGTGGGTGTCTGTGTGAGTGAGAGAGTGGCTGAGATGATGGCAAGATTGTGGCCCTGTTTACACCTGGCATACCCAGTGAGGATCCAATCACGAGTATTATACAATATTGACACATTACACGGATGATACTCGTGCTCATAAAAAGTACATTATCTGTACCGGATACTCGTTTCATCCGAGAATTCGGCTCAACCCTAACCTCAGGGCAACTGTATCCCTGCTGTTTCGCGACGATCAACTCCCTCATTTAGAAAATTGCATTTGACAGATCCATCACAGGATAGATTATATTTGTCATTCTGCAATGCAACTTTTCTCATCCTCGACTGCCAAGGTCGTTTTTCTGGTAGTTTAAGACATATGATTACAGAGGAGGTAGCCACTCGCCAATCGCGTAGTGAGTCTCTTTTTGGAGATTTCATTCTTTATGAGTGACTCAGTAAAATATTAATTCAATTATCCAACTCTTCATTTATTTGATTCAGTTGGTACAACAAGAGTCAGGAGAGTCAGTTGGCTCTGAGATGTGAATGGAATTCTCGGAAGAATTGTTGAATTTTGTCAAAATTGTGTATTTTAGTGGAATGCGAAGTGTAAATCAATCACATTCCATATGAATTATGTCAATGCCTTCAACTGTTTTCACATTAACTTCATCCTCAGTAATTCATTTCTTTTCACGAGTCAAAGATTCAGTCACTCAGGCTTGAGTCGCATGCGTGACTCGCACCCCACGGGTGTTCTTGTTCGCGAATCGAGAACAGGGTCTTAGGTCAGCCTGTGCTTCTGGCTGCAATTACCGAGTCTCGAACGCACGACTCTTCTGGCAACTGGCATGTGACGCCCAACTCCCGAGTGTCTTGCCTCAGTACAATCTCGACATATGTTCATGTCATCAAATCAATCCACCAATCCCGCTTTCAGGTTCAAACTTGTGTTGAATGGTCATAATGGGATTATGCAGAAGTTTTTTATTCAAAAATGTTTTTTTCTGTAATAACAGCGTCTTTCAGAACAACATTTAACACCACAAGTTGTTTACAATTCACCGGTGCATCTAAATATGAAATATAAATGGTGATATGTATAACCTAACTTTAGACTTTTCCATAACAGTACAGTTTAGCATAATTAGAATAGGTAATTTATGGTATTGTTGACAGACCAGTGGAGTGGTACTGGTAAATGCTCAGAGTACTGGTAAAAAAAAGTTCTGTGATTTGATGAGAAAAAAATCTAATTTTGACAAGCATGGGAATCATATGTGAATCCAATCCAATCCAGAGATTTTTGCATACTTTTGTATGAGTCCACTAGGGCTACATATCAGGGGCTCGAATCTCTCTGCCAGCTGCTAAGATGCAATTAATATGTAAAGAAACCTGTTCGAGGCATAACATGATTGGCAGACTGTCAGGGAAACATAAATACATCCAGACTAAAAGCCATATTCTAAACTGTTAAAAAAAACATTATATGTTGAATATTAATGTTTATAATAAGGTTTTTCCACCAATGTGTTCCCCTTTTCTACCTCTATTCTAATATCACATGCATGGTTTGGGGAATATGGAACACACACACACACACACGCACACACACACACACACACACACACACACACACACACACACACACACACACACACACACACACACACACACATATACACACTTATCTCTCTCTCTCTCTCTCTCTCTCTCTCTCTCGCCCGGAATGGTGGACAGACTAAATAGAGAGAAATAGCAGTGTAGTAAGTGGTGGTGAGATGGAGAGAGCGAGTGCAGAGATTGTTTCAGACGAGAGGAGCCACTGCTGCTGGTGTGTGTGTGTGCGTGGGGGTGTGTGTGTGAGGGTGTGTGTGTGTGTGTGTGTGTGTGTGTGTGTGTGTTAGTGTGTGTGTGTGTGTGTGTGTGTGTGTGTGTGTGTGTGTGATTGTTTGCTTGCGGGGGTTAGCAGGGCAGGGTTTGATGG
>OMKR01086014.1:0-12946 GCA_900302355.1 Cyttopsis rosea
GGTTACAGTTAGGTGTAGGGTTAGGGTTAGCGTTAGTTTTAGGGTTAGGGTAGAGTTAGGGTTAGGGTTAGGGTTAGGTATGAGGTTAGAGATGGTAGGGTTAGGGTTAGGGTTATGTATGAGGTTAGAGATGGTAGGGTTAGGGTTAGGGCTAGGGTTAGGGTTAGGGTTAGGTATGAGGTTAGAGATGGTAGGGTTAGGGTTAGGGTTAGGGTTAGGGTTAGGGTTAGGTATGAGGTTAGAGATGGTAGGGTTAGGGTTAGGGTTAGGGTTAGGTATGAGGTTAGAGATGGTAGGGTTAGGGTTAGGGTTAGGTATGAGGTTAGAGATGGTAGGGTTAGAGTTAGGGTTAGGTTAAGGTTAGGGTTAGGGTTAGGGTTAGGTATGAGGTTAGAGATGGTAGGGTTAGGGTTAGGTATGAGGTTAGAGATGGTAGGGTTAGGGTTAGGTATGAGGTTAGAGATGGTAGGGTTAGGGTTAGGTATGAGGTTAGAGTTAGGGTTAGGGTTAGGTTAAGGTTATAAGTAAGTAACACTAAGAGGTTGTTTTTTGATCATCCTGGGGTCTGAAGACAGGGAGCAGTCTCCCTGTGTGGGGGTCCAAAGGCAAAGGGGTCCAATGCGCTGGACCCCACTAGGATCTGGCTTAGCTTCCCCACAAGTATAGAAGAAAAACAATGTGTGAAATTGTTTCGTTTTCGCTCTTTGTTGTGGTATTTCAATGTTATACTACATACTAACGTTACGTATTGTTCTGAAGAACAGACAAACATAACAAACAATCCTATATTTTATGCGGTTGTGTTAAATCGCTTCAATAGTAGTGGCTTCAATATCAAAATCAAGACATAAATATACTCCACTGTCTCTGTAACTCTATTGAATTCATCCCATCGATGCACAATGGATACAGTGCCACCTACTGATATAAACCTTAGAGTACAGCCTCAGATTTTCAACATCCACAGCATCTCTGTGCCACAGTGAATTAGTGTTTAAATAAAGATTTTGAGATTATTTAAAGTTTTAGCTTGGAACTCTAACACACTCCTCTTGAAGCGACACCCACAGGCGGTCTTTCCGTAATGGCAAACAGTAGTTAGGCAATCGAACACACAAGGGGGCCTCTTGAATTTGAATGCATCTTTGAATTCTTTGGAAAAAAAATTTTTTTATTTTATTTCATAAAAACTCTGTTTTCCTTTTGGGCTTGTGACTCACAGATATTTTTAGCAGTCCATGCCAAACAGACCAAATGTACATATGTTGTCTGAATTCATTACATAAGATATATCATCCAGGTGAATAAGCAAAAGTACAATAAACTTGTTACACAGCACAAGGATTGTCCTACATCGAGTACAAAACCTAGTCTGATAAATTACATTATTCATCGTTCAATATGGGGGATATTATGAAATATTGTAATTGATACTGTATAAAATTGTCCATAATTGCTGTGATAAAATGTATTCCTCCATATATTGTCCTAAAACAGACATGTCCAACATAATACCCTAAATTAAACAGTCCAGATTTTTCTATCCAAATCCTGTTCCTTGAATCAAATGATTGGAGGAGACCTTGAAGCTTTCAGAGTCCCGGTGGCTTGAATAGATAAATCCTTTAACGAGAGCTGCGGTGTTGGAGGACTAGCGGGTTTGATGCCAGGTGATGTTTTGAAAGCTGGCAACACAAGTACATCTTTAATAGCGGGGAGCAGGGCACCGCGTGAAAGCGACCCGGTGCAATGATGGTTCGCACGCTGCCTTCCAGCGCTGCTGTCGCAGGTTCAAGCCCTTCCTTTTCCATCCAAGTCCTGTTCTTTGAATCAAATGATTGGAGGAGACTAAGTGAGTGCTGTACGATGCAGTGGCACAAAGAGATTAGCCGCTGGGTCAGAGAAATTGAGGGTTCGGTGCCGGTTTAACTTTTGAAAGCCGGCAACACAAGTGCACGTTTAAAAGCGCCCGGAGACCATCGCTAAGCATAAAGGTGACCCAGTGGAGTGATGGTTCAGACACTGCCATCCAGCGCTGCTGTCGCAGGTTCAAGTCTTTCTTTTTCCGTCCTGTTCCTTGAATCAAATGATTGGAGGAGACCAACCGAGCTCTGTATGACACAGTGGCACAAAGAGATAAGCCACTGGATCAGAATATCGGAGGACTTGAAGGTTTGGCGCCGGTTAAATTTTTGAAAGCCGGCAACACAAGTGCACGTTTAAAAGCGCCCGGATACCTGAGCATAAAGGGGGCCCGGTGGCACAAAGTCTGGTTAGGTTAGGTCCGGTCTGTGGATGTCAGACAGATGGCCTGCTCAACTCCCCCTCCACCACAGTAGCCATGACAAATCCCTCTGTGCTGGGCCTGGCCTCCCCCTCAGGAACCAGCATGCTACCAGTGCAGTGTGTGTGGAATGCACTGCATGGATAGAATGAAGAGCCTTATTTTCACAACCACTAGTTCCAAGCTTCTGCAAAACAAGTAAACCACACACAGCTTTCTGTCAGAAAAGCCTCCAGCATCATGACTCACAGAAGCTGGGAGGTGCCAACTCTCCCCTCAGACACACAGCAGGATTCCTTGAGGCAGTCTGGCTACCAGGGCAGAGGGGAATCAAACAGGCCACCTGCCCAACATCCAGGGACATGCTCTGGGTACACAGACACATCACACCACTGGGTCACCTTCCCAGACATGCTCTGGATGCATGTTCACATTCTAATCTGGTCTCCAGGCACCTTTAAACACACATTGTGTGCAGGCTTTCAAAAGCTCATCTGGCATTGAACCCTGAAGTCCTCCAAGACTGAAGTTCTCACCTAATGACTTCTATCTCTTCAAGCTACTTGGTCTCACAAAACTTGATTGTCTCCTCCAATCATTTCATTCAAGGAACAGAACTTGGATGGAAAGATTAGGAGTTGAACCTGACGGCAGCATCTGAACCATCAAGCTCAACCCTGGTCCCCGGCCGCTATTAAACATGCACTTGTGTTACCGGCTTTCAAAAGACCTCCCGGCTTCGAACACCCAACTCCTCTAACACTGAAGCTCTCAGCCATTGACTTATCACTTAGAGCCACTGAGTCTTACAGACATAAGGTCTTATTCCAATGAAAATAGCATAAAATAGTATTTAATATCTTCCTAATATTTTTTTTGTCTTCTTCTAACTGACTGAAGAGCGTTTGAATGGTTCAGTTAGAACTCTCATTTCACTTTGCTCCCTTTAAATAGTTTTTGTTTACTAGCCATGCTTGCATTAAGTGAGGTGGAGAAGGTGGCCCCACATTGGTCCTGCCTGGGGCCTCCAAATCGCTAAGACCGCCTCTGGAGCCACCTCATTATACAAAATGTTTGAGAAATCTTTTTAACAAATTTTGATCCTACAAACTAAAAGAGCACAGTGGGTACGCCCGCTCTGCATCAAGCAACGTAATGACCCCCAGCCCAAGCCTTTTAGAAAAATCTCTAATGATGGATTTTGAACTTTAAACTCCAAAGGTCAAGTTAAACAATTGACGAGAACCATTCAATGACTGTTTTCATTGTATTGCATTTAATGTAGTTGCAGCCCGATGAAAGCACAGAATAAAGGAGGTAAACAATACAGTTACAGGTAATAAACCCGCTCAGTGGTCATCCAGAGTGATGTCGTCGCCTAAGCGGTTTGAAGGCAGGATGACGGCGCCTATGCACACATAGTTGATTACTGTGTCTTGGAGGAAGAAAAATAAACTGAATTCCATGTAAATTTCACTCAGCACCATTGAGAAATTCAAAAATATTTAACAAAAATATCTTCAAAATACAAGTTGCCTTTACGACGGCCGATCAATCTTTACTGTGAAGAATGTGGCCCCTCCAAATTATTCAATAGCATCCCACTCGCTCAATCTTCGATCCTCACGCCACACATAATGTAATACAGTGATTATTATTGGTTATTTTACAGTATTTAATACTTCTTAGTGCCTTGACCATCTGAGAGCTTCACGGTGCTTAATATAAACAATTAAGCCGCTCCAAACGAATTTAAGATTATAACGTATAAAAAGTGCAATGCTAAAATAAAAGAGAATTATATATGCTTTACAAATATTGAAGTGATATGATATACAGTATAGTGTATATAGCCATATGTTAACTTTTATGTCAATAAATATGACATAAAAATAACTAATTCTGGATGCATTTACTGTACTCTTATAGGACGTTTGCATGAAAAAGGGGATTCAAATGTGCTTTTCCAAATTGGAAAAGTTAAACGTGTCTGGAGGTGAAACTAAGACTGGAATCCTTGGTGACGTCCACGTGTCCGGCTGCCAGAGTCCATTTCGGGCCTTTCAGTCGTGACGGGGTTTGGGTTTGTTTACAATCCCACAATGCAAAGCGCCAGCAGCAGCAGCGAGGCCAGGCTGAGAGACGGGCCGGTCATAGATGCTTTGCCTGTGGACAAAATCCAGACTTAATATTCATTTCCAAAACCCATCAAACTTTTACAGTGGATTATTGGAGAGGTAAATTTTATATTTTGCATATTTAAATGGATTAATCAACAGATAAATCTGAATAAACTCATGGCTTTACAAGGCTTACGGTCACTAAAAGTAACCAGAAGAATACCCTAACAGACGTTAACCCTGAGAATAGAATCCTTAAAATCCAATAATAAGCATCCAATGAGCAACAGGTCATTTAATTTGGTAGTCAATTGGAATTCTGAGGAATGTCTAAGATAACATAACACTAAGTAAAATCATGTAAATATATTCATAGCATTGTATGTCTTCTCCTGTTGAGATTACACTGATGGGTAAACTAACAGTTAAAGGGAAAAATTTTTAAATAAAGAAAACTTCCATGAGAAAAAAAGGCCAAAAGTATAGAATATTTCCCTTGTCTCACCCTTAATTCTGATTGTCCTGATGGGTCCGTCGCCTCCTTCGTAACGGCCTCGCACCATCAGCTCGTAGTCTCCCACCTGGGGCATGGGGAAGTCCATGAAGTGCCAGCCGGTGATGTAGACCTTCCCGTAGATGTAGCCCGTCTTCCGGAACATCACCTGGACAACGTCCATTAAGAGACTTGAATCAGATGTTTATCTTAGGAGATAAACTGTCGGCCGCCTTGTTAAGTCAAATGAGCTCTTTTTATCATTTAGTATCATTGACACATTAGACAGATTAAACAAAATAAAAAAAAATTGTTTGTTTAAGTAAGTGGCAATCCATAAGGTAGTCTCCATTCAAATCTGTAATATCATTTTATTTTCTCAAAAGTTAATGCCAGCATGTATTTTTGGTGGCGGGGTCCGCCACCAAAAATATAGAGGAGCACATATGTAACACAAATAGATTGAATGGCTGTTTTTTTTATAAAGTGCCCGCTAAAAAGGTATAAAATATGGGATTTTTTAAACAAAATAACCTTACGGATTACAACTTTAAGATTAGTGTGGCGTTTGTCTTGTGACTGAATGATGATTTAGTGGAAGTGGGATTGGTTCAAAAGACAACTTCAAAATACGACTAACAACCTCATCAGCTCTCCAGTCCTACCTTGTAGTAGAGTGGGAAGGAGATATCGCCAAACCAGTCGTACTGGATATGGTCCCACCACACGTACAGCCACTGGCCTGTCCAGCTGATGTAGCGCCACATCCTGGGAGGCTCCGGTGGTGCTGTGGAAAAACATTATTCTCAGGACCAGAAAATACTGCTGCTTGGTTTACATGTCGTCATCTTTAGACCTTTTTAATGTATGTTTACTCCGTGGTCATTTTCTGAAATAGTCAACTCTGCAGATGCATATTTCTCATCCAACAACAGCAATATGCACAATCACATTGGCATTTAAATGTTATTACCGTATTTCCTCAAATATAAACCGGTGGTCAAATAAAAACCGGGACTCTAATAAATGCCGGGAGCGTGGTCGACACGAACAAATAAAAGCCTCAAATACAGACCAGGAGGAAAAACTCTGATGGAGCTGCGGAGCTCTGCAGCGGAACAGCTCCGCAGCTCCATCAGAGCGACCTTTTCTCCAAACAAAGCAAATAAAACAGTGTTTTTATTGGAGATGTATTGAATTTACTCTGTTTCCTGCTGCTGCTGGGAGCAGATCGCTTCTTGCTCTCGCTCTCCAGCTCCAAAGCAGGAAGTGCTGCGTTCAAGGGAACTCGGAAAACTGTGATTCCCCCGTCGGCTACCACCACAAGTGTGACTAGGGTAGATACTAGCTCTCTCTTTTTTCACCATACATGTGTTTGCATGGCATGGCACTCAGACGGAAGTTTGATTTAAAATTCAAACAAAGATATGATCAAATATACTAATTAAACAGAGGGAAATAGATATAAAAGCCTCTAATATAAGCCTGCTTCCAATAAAGGCCTGGTACCCTCTGCAGTTGAGGTAAATAAAGGCCCCGGTCACTATTAGAGGAAATACGGTATTTATACATATTTGAATTGTTCTCACGTGGTCGCTTGGTGAACATCTCGCAGTGCTCGCTCGGGGGTCCGAAGCCCGCTCCGTTGTAGGCTCGCACCTCGATCAGGTAGTGGGCGTCGGGCAGCATGTTCTCCAGTCTGGTTTGGTTCACGGTGGCGGAAACAAAGATGCGATTTGCTCCCGGCTCCGTGTCGTCGTACTTCCTCCAGTACTTCACCTAGTCAGCCGGGACATTCAGTTGACCAAGCAGGTGTTTGTAACGATACTGATCGAATATTTTGACACACGTTTCAAAGAAGTTGTTTTGACATCCTGGAATATCCTGCACTGACCAAGGAACCACATGACGTTCTTGAACCGAATAAAGCGATCTTGCTTAAAGATATCTCATGCTTCAGATGGAAGTTTCCAACATTTCCTAAAGTTTTCTACCTAGGAAGCACCTGTGTTTCTAAAAAAAAAAGAAAAATATTGCAACTTTATTCCATTCTTTTCAACTTTTTGGACCAAATGATCAAAATATTGCCAATTTATTTCATTGTTTTTAACTTTTTTCCTTTTTATTTTATTTTATATTAAGCATTAGATATTTTGTCGAGCACCCGATATTTTGTATTGGCTTTGTAAATTACTCTTCTTACTAATTTCTAACCTATTTTTCTTACAATTCTGAGAAAGCAGGAGGAGCAAGCATTTGATCGCCAACGTGACACCGGCTGCAATGTTACCATATGAAGATAAATGTGAAACTTGAAACCATGCCAAACCAGATGAGATGTTGTTGTTTTATCACAGCATCCATATATCATTTTAAGTAGAACTCTTTAAAAATTGGTGTGAGATACAAGATCGAGCCTCCTACCTGGTATCCTTCGATGTACTGCTGCAGGCCGGTGCCGGTGTCCATGACCGGCAGCCACCAGACCAGAGCTTCGTGGGACGAGACCGGCCTGGCGTAGACGTCTGTGGGAGACTCGGAAGGTACTGGAGATTGGAAAGAGACAAAGAAGACAGACTCCGTCTATTGTCCCTTTACCTTACAATCCTACCAGGACATGCTGTGATGTGGGTGTTTTATATTATCCATCCCTCCATCCATTTTCGGACCCGCTTATCCTGGTCAGGGTCGCGGTGGGAACAGGGCAAACAGAGCAGCCCAGACGTCCCTTTCCCCAGCAACTTCCTCTAGCCTTTCCTGGGGGATCCCTAGGCGTTCCCAGGCCAGCCGAGAGATGCCCCGGGGTCTCCTCCCAGTTGGACGTGCCCGGTACACCTCCAAATGGAGGCGTCCGGGGGGCATCCCTGCAAGATGCCCGAGCCGCCTCAACTGACTCCTCTCCATGTTGAGGCGCAGCGGCTGTACTCTGAGCTCCTCACCCTATCACGGAGAGTGAGCCCCGCCACCCTACGGACAAACCCCATTTCAGCCGCAATCTCATTCCTTCGGTCACTACCCATAGCTCATGACCACAAATGAGGGTGGGAACGAAGACCGACCGGCAAATTGAGAGCTTGGCCTTGCAGCTCAGTGCCCTCTTCGCCACCACAGTCCGGTACAGTACCTGCATTACTGCAGCCGCTGCACCTAACCGGCGATCAATCTCCCAATCCCTTATACCCACATTCGTGAATAAGACCCCGAGATACCTGAACTCCTCCACTTGGGGCAGTTGCTCCCCCCTCACTTGTATCTTGTTCCGTGAGAGAACCATGGCCTCAGATTTGGAGGTTGCTGATCCTCATCCCGACCGCATCACACTCTGCAAACCGCTCAAGTGCGCGTCGAAGATCACAGTGTGATGGCGCCAAAAGGACGACATAATCTGCAAATAGCAGCGATGCCGCCCTTATGTCACCAAACTGGACACTCTCCAGACCAGGAGAGGAGACAAGGCGCAACCTTGAAAAAGCTTGACTTAATGCCAAAAACACACCCCCACAACATCCAGGGCCTTCAGCATTTCTGGACGGATCTCATCCACTTCTGGCACCTTGCCACTGAGAAGCTTTCCAACAACCTCAGTGACCTCTGCCAAGGAAATAGAGTCTGACCCCCCCAGACTCTTACAGCCCCGCCTCTTCAGAGGACATGCACATCGGGTTCAGGAGTTCCTCAAAGTGTTTTTTCCACCTCTCGACGATACGCCCAGTCGAGGTCAGAGTTTACCTGCCCTTGCTGAGTACAGCCTGGGCGATGTGCCTCTTTCCCCTCCTGAGTGGCCGAATGGTTTTGAACATCTTTGAGGACGCCCGAAAGTCCTTCTCCATAGCCTCTCCGAACTCCTCCCACACCCTGGATTTTTCTTCCGCAACTGCTGTCGCTGCAGCCTTTTCCGCCTGCCGATACCTCTCTGCAGAGTCAGGAGTCCCTCGAGCTAAGCAAGCCTGAAAGGCCTCCTTCTTCTGCTTGACGGCCCCATCAACTGCTGGTGTCCACCAACGAGCTCTTGGGTTTCCGCCATGAGAGGCACCGACCAGCTTTTGACCACAGCTCCTAATAGCTGCTTCCACAATAGAGGTTTTGAACAGGAGCCATTCTGACTCAAATGTCCCCAACCTCCTCCCAAATGTAGGAGAAGCTCTTCCGGAGGTGAGAGTTGAAGTCATTCCGGACAGGTTCCTCCACCACTCGTTCCCAGCAAACCCTCACTACACTTTTGGGCTAACCAGGTCTGTCTGGCAGCCTCCCCCTCCATCTGACCCAACTCACCACCAGATGGTGATCAGTTGACAGCTCAGCCCCTCTCTTCACCCGAGTGTCCAGAACATATGGCCGCAGGTCTGCTGAAACGACTACAAAGTCGATCATTGACCTTTGGCCCAAGGTGCTCTGGTGCCAAGTGCGCTCATGAGCATCTTTATGTTTGAACATGGTGTTTGTTATGGACAATCCATGACTAGCACAGAAATAGAGTCCAAAAGCAACCGCTTTTCAGGGAGATCAGGGAGGCCGTTCCTCCCAATCACGCCCCTCACGTCCCATTTTTTTATTATATATATATTTTTACAAATCACATAGATAAACTCACCCTCACAAATGAAAGTGAATTTTATTTTTGTTGTAAAATTTTGATTTTTTTTCCAGCAAGTATAGCGAGTATAGTAAGTATAGCTGCCTATACAGTGTGCTTGACACTGTGAAGCTATGAAGCTGAAAATAATTCTGAAAAGTGAAAATAATTGAACGTTTTCTTAAAAAATAAATAAATAAAATAGAAGCCATTGAACCATAGAAACCAAAGCATCTCACCTTCTCGCGGGTAGTAGATGACCTTGGTGAGGCTGTAGGGGCCGTCTCCCTTCACGTTGAAGGACTTGATCTTCACCTGGAACTCCCGCACCTGGAAGTCGTCCTCGGTGGGTGCGAAGTAGGGGTCGCGGTGCACGTAGCGCCGGGACTCGGGGTCGGAGACGGTCTCGTACCACCAGTCGTAGGCGTCGTGCGGCTTGAAGGCCACGATGTAGCCGAACTTCTTCCCGTAGAAGTACCACGGCTCAACGGGCTGGTCGAAGAGGAGGAGGAGGAGGATTGTGGATCAGTGAACTATAATCTGGTAGAAAATCAGATTTTGAACAGAGGTTCTCAACTGGTGGGGCCAGATCCAACACTGGGTCGCGGATCCAATTTGAGTGGACATATACGGTACGTTCACTTTGCGAGTCAGAGGTTTACCTTTCATTTTCCTGAGCTTATCACAAGGCCTTGCATTTTATTGCTGTCTAGATAAAATAGTATTTTGGAAGCTCAGGAAATGAGTTATGTTTATGTTATAAATGTTTCTATTATTTAATTGGGTTTTTATCCCTTATTGCACTTTTTGTTTTGTTTTTATGTTGTTTAACATGCACACAAGCATCACGGTAACAGCACGATTCATGATGATTCACGATTCTGGATCCTGAGGCTGGACCAGTTGAGAACCAGGTTCAGGGTGGTAAGGGTTGAAACGAAGCTCAGTTTATATTATTACGGAGTATTACGGATATTTTATTTTATTTTAATCTATTGGTGTAATGGATAAAAATCAATGCATTTGGTATACAGACAAAATGCATTAGTTTTGTCAATGTTAATGGATAAGGGTACTGAACTGGGGAAACCTACTGTCCACGTGATGATGATCTCTCCATCTTTGCCTCCATAACCTCCCACATTGGTGGGTGCGACCACAGGAGCTAAAAAGAGATGAAAGATCATTTTACAACATTTAATATTAGTTTTAGTGAAATATAACACAAATCCAATTAGGAAAACAATCATATTCCATTCAATTAATATTTACTATATTATATATTACTATATTATATTATAAGGCACACATTCATTCATTCTTTTAGGGCATAGTTTATCTTTCATGACAATCTGCTGGTCCTGTCTTTTGTGTGCAAATGTTGCTTTAAATGTTTTTAAATTAATTTCCTTAAGACTTTTTCATGGCCTGCAGATAGCCAACACATGATAGCTTTCTGTTATGTATATTTCCCCACAAAATTAGTTCCACCACATAGTGAGGACCCCACCTCCCCTCCAAACTCCAGACTCTCTATCTCTAGGTCTCTCTCTTCTTACCAGCATCCCAGGTCTTGATCTTGATGGAGGGGATGCTGGCTTCTCCGGAGCCGTACTGGTTGGTGGCGATGACCCTGAACTGGTACTCCATCCAGGGGAACAGATCTGTCACATCCGCCATTTCTGCGTTGCCGTCCAGAAAGGTCGGGGCTGAGAGAGAGAGAGAGAGAGACACAAAGGGTTAAAATGTGAAATTGTCCTGCGCTGTAAGATAACAGACACCATTAAGAAAACAAAGAAATTATGATATAGTATTATTTTTATTCAACTTTAAAGAGCAAGATTTTTTTTATTGAAATAAAAAAACAGGAAATTAAACTAAAGTAACCCAACATCAATATAAATGAATACATAAATAATATATATGAATATAAGGCTTTCATGTTTTTATTTTGATTGATTTATTTTATTTTATTTATTTATTTAAAAAAACAACAACTTAATTGAAATTGTTAATCATCTCAATATCAATATATACATCTATTTTTTTTTAAGGCTTTCATATTTAAACTTTTTAAAAAGTGCCCAACAATTGCATGGAAGTAAATCTCCTGTATGTTTGCTGGAGCCAGTGCGCCCCGTAGTGGCGGTGCCCAGCACTCACAGGTGGCGGCGTTTCTCCAGTCGTCCTCGTTCAGAGCCCAGAAGTGCCTGGTCTGGACGGTGTAATGGAGGATGGGGCTGTTGTGCTCGCCTCCTTTGCTCCACAGCAGCTTCACCGAGGTGTCCCGGATCTCCTCCACCCGGATCACGCCGGGCGGCCCGGGGACACCTGGGCACATGGGATATTTTCTTTAATTCTCAGAAGAATCCAGATCATATTTAAACATATCTGAGTTTTGGTCGATATCCAGTAAATTTACAGGAATATATTGTGTTCACATACATTAAATATCTTATACATGTAGTTTAATTTGTCCAGATATGTCCTCATGTTGTATATGAGGATATATGGGATCATTATTTTGACTAGAATACAGCTATATCTGAAGCATATTGGAGGGGTGGAATATTGAGTCCACATTTGGTCATGTTTTGAATTGAATATTTTTCTGATATGCACGTGTATACATAGCACAAGCACATCAATGGCATTCAAAATCAAGCAATCCCAGACCTGCGATCTTGAGGTCGGCGTGCGCTGTGGCGTTGTCCACCACCGTCTGGGCGGTGCAGGCGTAGCGGCCCTTGTGCCAAACCTGGACGTTGTTAATCTTCAGGTCGCCGCTGCCTTCATCATTCTGAGCACGAAGATGAACGAAGAGGAGAGTGGACGGAGAGGGCGAGGAAGCAAAACCGTATAATGAATAAACTCCAGCTCCAGAGTTGCAGTCAAGCGCTTTCCCCGGACTGGCGCGGTCCTACCGTGAGGCGCTCGTAGTGCTGCCACTCTGCGTCGAAGTCGATCACTCTGAAGTCCACGGTCCAGACGAAGGTGATGTCCAGCATGGGGTCGTATGAAGCCGAGCAGCTCAGGACCACCTCCTCTCCGACCTCGACCAGGGTGTCCTCAGGGGCCACCGTGATGCTGGTCGCCTCTGGGAGAAGACAAACAAACACAACGATAAATCCCAAAACGGTGTAGGGAGGCATCTGATGTCATTTTCACATTTAAACACCACCGCCACCCCAGCTCCACTCCTCTTTATGCTGCATCATGACAATGTTTTAACTCCTTGGTGCTGCTTTCCCCACATATCAATGGGCGGGGATGTTACGGAACAAAACCGTGCCGTCAAATATAACTGATGCCTTTAATGAAACAATGTTCTTTGATGGGAGTGGTACTGGCTGAAATGCACATAGACACATTCCCATGAGTGATCAAATGGCCATAAGAAGACACACTTGTTATGAAATAATTAATCAAATAATTTTGTTGTTATTATTATTATTATTATTATGTATTATTATATG
>OMKR01086019.1:3021-20119 GCA_900302355.1 Cyttopsis rosea
AAAAAAAAAAAAAATGCTAAAAAAAAAAAATATATATTTTATTTTATTTTATTTCATACTATAAAAATGGGTAAATTTGACCTGCAACACAACAGGGGAGTTAAATTAGCATTGGAAGTATCGACCACGTGTGCGAAACAGGGAAAATGTAGTCGCAGATTATAGAACAGAGTGAGAGCCAGTCCGAGTCTTATCCTGTTCCTAAAGCAGTTACAACAACAGTTAGGAGGTGTAGCACATGAACAAACATGACCAGTTGGACAATGTTGGATGGACGTGCAAACTAGAGCTAACACACACACACACACACAGGACAGGAAATACCTTGGTACCAAGATAGACGATCTGTCCTCCATAGCTGGAGACTGACTGGTAGCAGGCCTTTTCCCCTACTAAAGCCTGAAATACAAACACACACACACCCACACAGTTAGACACATAACAGTCGCACCTCGAACCCCAATCCAATCAAATTTGGGATTACATGATTTTGATCATTATGAGATTATTCAATATTTTAACATCATATAGATTTAGCAAGAAATTTAGAGTGGATTTTAATGGGAATAAATCAAAGGTGATAATCACATGCTGGCAGCTTGCCCTGGGTCTTGGGAAAGCTAAAAGCCCTCAGCCTATTACATTCCTAACTGTGATGTTAACCCCGGACCCTTGACATTTCTCCATGCACTTACTAGAACCTACAGTAAACTACTGTTCGTTTTATTGCAACTATTATACACACAAAACTAGTTTAAAACTGTCCCTTAATCAACAGTGCTGTCTTTGATGTCAACGTACAAAAAGGTTTATGGTTCATATACAACAGTCAAATTATTATGTCTTCCTTACTTACTGAAGAAGATGTGTCCGGGAATATTTTCAACCACTGCTCTGAACTTTTATCCTAGCACCTTACCTTACCTATAACTTACCTCTCTCATCTTGGAAAGCGCCCTACCTGAACATACAGTATACCGTTAAACCCAAATCATCTACACTTTCCACCCTGCTGCTAGCTCCCTCACCAGTGCCTGAGAGACGTTTCCCCCTGTGGCCAGCGATTTAAAGTGTCGGCTGTTATAGACCAGTTGCACCTGGTCCAAGTCCAGTGTCTCCAGCACTTCCTGACTGGGCCGGTCCACCACCTGTAGCTTCTCATGGCTGTCCACGAGGACGAGGGTACGGCTGTTTATCCACTTTAAATCAGTAGAATGAGGATAAGTACGAGTGGAGATTTAGAAAAAAGAAGGGATGAAAGTTAGTTTATTCACAAAAACATACGTTTAAAAATATATTAATTACTGACTCAGCTTGATAGAGCTGAGTTATGTTGTTATGTAGATCAAACTGACACACTTATGCTCATAGTCAAGTCACAAGTATCATGTGTGTTTCTCTCGAGGCTGTTTTTCCAAAGGCAAGATTTTTAAACAAAATTCAAGAGCACAAGCACAAAGATCAAGGTGGCTCCAAAAACTTTGATTATGTGTTGATGGAGAGGACATAACTGAACACTCACCTTGGGTATTTGCAGACACAGTGTGCAATTCAAAAATACTGACATTTTTGGTTACAATGGTAGTGAGATCACAGATTTGAGTCTGTGTTCAATGATGGATTAAGTCAATGCTTTGTTTACACAAAATCGTATAGCAACTACCTCACGTTGGATATCTGATTTAGGTATTGAGTATTCTTAGGAGTATGATTACATGGGCACAGTATCAGACCCGATACCACTATCGGCATCTGGACGTTCCGAGTATTTAATTTTGGTATTAGAGTGCTGTGAACCTAAAGTCGTTCAAGGTCAGTTTGAAAAGGGGAAGAAAGGATGGATGTTCGTTGAGAGTCCATAACATGGACTGGGCAAATGTTCTGATTGGCAGGGTGGGTGTTGGGGTGTACTCACACTCAGACTAATGACATCACAGTTGAGGTGAAGCTGCCTCTGTTTGACAACATGGATGGTGCCCATCTCTTCCTTCTTCACCTAGTCCGGATTACAGAGAACATATTAAGTATTACATAGCATCACAGACATGACACATTTAAACAGCCGTTTCAAAAACTCTGTACTGTAACACCTACTGACCTCTATGCTTTTTGCATGCAAAAATATGTATGCAGATTCCTTATTAAGGATAGTTCTATCCAATACCTACTGTATACAAGCTAAAAGGCAAGGATGTTTCAAATATGAGTAGGTCGCAAATTAAGAAAACTTCTATTCATTAAGTAGTATGACTAGCATTTTGGTACACTGTCATGGAAGCCAAGATTTAGAAAATGGGCCACAGAAACAATGCAAAATCGACTTTCTTTCCACTGAATCAAATAAGGCAAGATGATTTATACTGGGGCCAAACTTAATGTTCATTATCAAAAGAGGGATTTAAATGGAATCAAGTCTAAATGTCTGCATTATAATCACATTTATCTAGTTCTCAACGTATTTATTCTTGAAAATGTTGGTTTTGCCGCAAGTATACTGGTGCCTCACAGGACACTGGGATGTGAGGAAGAAGATGATAAAAGATTAAGATAACTAAATAAATAAATTTCAGGTATTACAGGAGCAGCAACAAAAACAGTGCAGTCAAGAAAGAGATCCAAATTGAAAAGAGATAAGAAATAACACATATGTCCACTATCTATCTATCTATCTATCTACACAAAGTGACCATTACCAGAAGGAAGTGCACGGTGTCTCCTCTGCAGAATGCCAGGACAGGGTTGTACGTTTTCTGGACGTGAACAAACTGCCAGGCCAACTGAGGTACGCTGGATGGATCTGACTGCAAGGGAAGACAGTGTTACAGTGTTGAAAATAGTGAAGCTTTTTGATTGGAAATTTCAATTTCAGATTTGAACAAATCTAAGTAAAGTGAAGTGGAAAAAAAAGAAATTAAAATAGAAATATATATTTGAACATAATAACAACATAATACCCGTTTGACCGCTTGGTCAAATTCTGACTCTCAATATAAAAAAATGAACCTCTTCTAAAAGTTGATGTAAATAATGCATATGGATAACTACATAAAAATAGATCATGTAACACACAGATGAATGTTGAACAGTGAACAGATAGACAGCCTTTGGGACAGACCTTGCCGTAGGGGAAAGTCATCCACACTTTGAGGAAAGGTTTCAGTCCAATTACAAGAATCTGCAAGACAGAATTTATTGAGATACCTTTAACAGTGGAGGTTAAGACAGTTTCCTTGGGCCCCACATTGTCTGCACCTAAGTTGTGGTTATGTGTACCTCTGATAAAGCAATAATCTAAATCTAAACGCCATTCTTGTACGGAAACTCTAAAATATGGGGTGCCGTTTGTAAACTTCCACTGCTCAAAAACATGCTTCACTTTTTCCAGATTTAGCCCAAACGTTGCACCATTTTCCACGGATTTCAGGAAATAAGACCCCACAAAAATGCACTACAATTTCACATATATAGATTTAAGAATCTAAATGTTAAATCTAAATATTACATCTAAATATAATCCTAAATATTAATATGAATAATAAATAAGTAAATCCTATATCTTAAGCTTGAATCTAAAACTTTAATCAAATTTGAAATCTTTAATCTAAATTGAAATCTATAATCTAAATCTAAATCTCTCCGAATAGCTCCGGCCATTCACATACACCCTTGCATTTCTTGTTAAATCAATCGATGTGACGTTAATGTGGTGTCACGTTATCCACGTACACATGAGTCTGAGTCTCTCTGCCTGCCCACATAACCTCTATATGAGCCCCACCTACCTTGGTGAGCGAGGCGAGGGCCAGCAGGGAGTAGGGTGCAATTGGGTGGTCCTTGAGGTCTGGAGGTGTGTGCAAGGGCTCTATGCAGCACACCTCTCCCTTGGAACCACTAAAAAGACACCGGGAGTCACAGGAACGCATCCCCATTACCCTCCTGGAGATTAATCAGAGGGCAAGAGGAGGAAAAACAGAGGCAAAAAACACGCAAAGTTACCATACCGAACCTTGATTTGTCATTATAAATTATCATTAGTATGCTATCTGTATCTTTTTTTCCATTGTTTTTAAATATTTTTATTTTGGAGGTACTGGTACTGTAGTCTAGTTTTCTGGCTTTATTTGCTGGACTGTCTCAAGGACATCAAAGCTTGGATGGCCTTAAATTCCTTAAATTTTAATGAGAGTTAAACTCCTGGTATTTGGAGCTAGTGGTGCCTGTGATACCCCTCACATGGTCCTGTGTTCCTTCGAACCACATGTAAAACCTACTGTAAAAAATCTGGGCATGATAATGGACAGTGATTTTAAATTGGATAAACGGATAAATTCAGTTATCAAATCTAGCTTTTTTTTTCCAGCTGAGGCTCTTATCTAAGGTCAGTGACTTTGAAAGGGTTGAACATGCTTTTATCTCGACCCGACTTGACTACTGTAATGCCCTTTATGTTGCTGTTAGCCAGGCCTCCCTCTCACACTTGCAGTTGGTCCAGAATGCTGCAGCTCGTCTTTTAATAGGGAAACGCAAGCGAAAGCATATTTCCCCCGTACTGGCCTCCCTTCACTGGCTCCCTGTACGTTTTAGGATTGATTTTAAGATATTATTGTTTGCTTACAAATCATTAAATGGGCTAGCTCCAACTTATCTCTCTGACCTTTTACAACCACATGTCCCATCAAGGTCACTCAGGTCCGTCGAACAGTTGCTTCTGGTTGTCCCAAGACCAAGGTTGAAGGACAGGGGAGTTGTAGCCCTCAAACTCTGGAACAGGTTGCCTCTGTATGTTAAGCTGGCCCCTACAGTGCCTGTTTTTAAATCCCGCCTTAAAACACATTTTATTCCTTGGCTTTCAACTCAGTATGAGAGTTGCCTTTCTTATGGTCTTATTGCCTTTTATTATTTTATTGTCCTTTATTGTCTTCTCAACTGGTCTTTTTGGTTTTATGGTTTTTGCTGTGTCTGATTGTATAGCACTTTGGACAACTGTTGTTGTTTTTAAATGTGCTTTATAAATAAATTTGGATTGGATTTCTAGTTAGTTTCATGATGTTTTGGATAGTTAGGGGAAAGAACTGGGTCCAAAGGCCCATGGTTGGCCTTTGTTTTTCCGTCTTGGTGTGTTTTATTGGTTTTATTTGTTTAATTTATTTTTGGTCAAATTGATGGCATATATTTAATATAATCTCTGGTGAATAGTTACTGGCGCCAACTAAGGGACTGAGTCTTTCTCCTAGTTCCCACTAGGGGAAATTTGCTTTACAGCCAGGGTACACATAGACAGAATACAAAGGTCAACATCAACGACACATCAACACAATAAAATCACAGAACTAGTGCAGGGAAATGGAAATTAATACCAAGTACAAATGAACAAGAGTGCGGATGTGCAAGTGAGCAAATGTGCAAGGGCAGTGCAAGGAATGCAATTGGATTAAAGGAGACATGGAATCTTTCAGTCCTCAGAACAGGTGCCCTGAAGCTTAAACTCCTTCTGGAGTGGATGGTCCTGGCAGTCCAATATGGCATTAGCCCTCCTAAAGACCTGTCTATTATAAATGACCAAAGGCTTGGCCTGACTCCTCTCTGCAATCTTACTGGACATTTTATGACTTAAGACTTCCAAGTATATTCTTATTTGACAGATTTAGGTTTCCAAATCAAGCAACAACACAAAACCAAGCAGCAATACAAAGTGTGTAATATTAATGTGTCTTTCTCCTTTCTTTACCATTCAGTAAATATGGAAGAGAAACACCTTGACTATTCATTTGTTATCATGTCAATAATAAAGTTTCCCCACGTAAGGTAACATATTACTAGAATGATGTAACAGATGTACAATGGTATATAAACTATATAAAGTTTACTGTTATTCTTAATTCTCATCGTCCACCTGATTAGGAAGCCTCCGACTCCTCCCCACATCAGCATCAGTGTCGGCCCCTATTTTGCTTAATCTAAACACACCTCTGTTTAGGAGGTGTGGTGTGTCAATGTTTGAAATATAGCTTGTGATCAATAAAGTGCACAAAAGGCTACACAGAAATTAAAAATTACACTCACTGCCAATGAGCAATGGAATTCTGCTCTGTAAATTCAATGATCAGCCAAGAAGAAATGCATGTTAATTTACCTAAATGCCAACTCAAAAACGGATCCCCCGCTGTCGTTGCACACTGCAAGCGTAGGGTCATCTGTAAACTAAAAAGGAAAACAAGGCATATTGGAGTCACATTGGTAGTCAATAGAAAACTTGTTTTGAAACTTTTATTCAGGAATTCACCTCCATCTCACCCTCTATCAAGTTTTAGAGGCAACTTTGCTACGCAGATGTGTGTGTTATCAGCACTTGGTACCTTGACATGCAGTATGGCCGTTCCCGGGGGGTGGGCGTCTGTGATGGTTCTCAGCAGCTTCCCATTGGCTAGATCCCACATCGTGATCTTAAAGAATCACAACATTCAAATGAATGTTTTAGATTAGTAAATAAGAAGGACAATGTGCATCACATTGGCTTTCTGTGACCCATGTGAGAGAAATGATACGAATGATAAAAATGCGCAACGGATAATATAATTACACAACACAATTGTGAATATCTCTGTTCTGCGATAGACACATACAGTAAGTCAAAATTATCAATCATGGTTTCCGCTGTTTCCACAGTTCAGAGTGTTCAGTTTGATCTCATTCAGGTATTAAGGCAGTTTGGGGATTTTCTAACACAACCTTTCATAGGTTCTTCACATTATGCATATAAAGTGCCTATGACATCGTTTTTAACAATGTTACAACAATACCATTTATGCCTGTAGACATACTGTACACAGTTACCTTCAGGACACAGAAGGGTTGCAGAGTCCATTTCTACCGCTTGTGCTCGCTGTGCGCTCCCCAAATCCCAAAGAACACACTCAGACTTGGTAAGGATTTAGGATGTGTAGCCTTTAAATGGTACAATTGTTTTTGAGCATGTCCATGTGTACAGCATGGACATTTCCATTTGAAATAATACCGCAGTGATGATCACTGCCTATTATGTACTTTGAGTCACAACATTAAGACTTACAGTCTTTTAGGTAGCGATATTGTTCTTGTGATTAAGCCACCAATTTGTTTTTGCCTAATAAAGTACAGGAATTGGAATTGCAAACCTAAAGCACGACCCCCAAACTGTATGTTTTGTGAACCGTTGCACCCTGACTAAATACGTTGCAAAATGTCTACCTGTCCTTTGGCAAAGCCGCACAGCAAACGTGAGCAGTCGTGGTTGATGGTGAGGGCAGAGACGGCTCCAAACTCTGCTCCAGTTGCCGTGGTACCAAGGCAAAGTCGCAGCGCCTGGTTAACATCTGGACAAGAAGAGTAAACACCTTGAGAAATTCACATTGACATTCCCCATCAACTCCGAAAATGTAATAAGAATCATGCAAACTTATACAACACTTCAACAGGAAAAGGAATCAGAACACTTTCAAATAAATAACCCAAAAAGCAACAGCAAACTTGCAAAGGAAAAGAAAAGAAACAAGCAATAACAAAAAATAAATGAAGTGCTGACTCTTTAAGTAAAAGGCAGTGAGCTTTTGAGTCAAAATGACAATTTAATAAAATTAATATATATATAATAACTGATATACGGAGCATGCATGACCCTTTTGAAAGAAATGTGCATACCTTTTCCTGTTGGGGACATCACAAGGATGGCAATATAGAAAGACAACATGTCACAAATTCTCCCTGACACTGCATCTCAAATGCCCCTCTCAAATGGCTGCTACCAACCTAAACACCCGGATCAAGTTCTGATCAACAATTAATTTGAAGCCAAATTGAAGTCAAACTTCATCACTGGCTTTACTGTGTAGACACTTGAGATCAGTGCTCTCAGTTAAAACATTTGGCTCTTGAAATGTGCCCGCTGTGGAGAAACGGACAGTTTGAGGCAGCGGCTGGGCTGTCAGGGACCTGCCGGGTTACCACTGCTGGCAGGGATACCATACATTCAAAAGACAGCAGCACACATTTAAAGATTTGTTTTTTCATCCCGGTAGTGGATACGCTATGGAATTTAGCAAGGAATTCCAAGATGTGTGATCAAGACCTGTGATCACCCGTCCTTGTTAAAGTAAAGGGAAGGGAACTAAAAATGCTGTGAATTCTTAAAAAAAAAAAGAATACCAGAATACCAAGTCTGTGTTCATCATAACAAGCGCACGCTCCACACTGAAAGTGAGAACTATTAGTAGGCAATAATAATAATAAGCACAGTAATACATGTTGTTGCCATTTTGTGACATTTCTAGAGTGTGCCGTGGGATTCTTTCATTTTAAAAGTGAGAATACCTCTCTGAGCTAGATTCCCTCTCTAAATGGGCACGGTGGCACAGTGCTTGCACTGCTGCCTCACAGCAAGAAGGTCCTGGGTTCGATTCCCACCTGGGGCACTGTTGGCACCGTGCTCCGGTGGGTTATCTCCCGACCAGGGACCTTTGTGGAGTTTGCAAATTCTCCCCCTGTTCGCATGGGTCTCCTCCAACATAAGGACCCCGACTAAAAACGTGCAGAACACTTCCTGTCCTGTCCCTGACCACGACATGGATCTATTGGTCCCCGGGCGCCGACGAAGTGAGGGCTGCCCACTGCTCCTGGCTGCCCCTGGAGGAAGGACGGCCAGGATGGGAAAAATGCAGAGACCAAATCTCATCGTCACCACTCCCTGCATGTGTGTGTGTTCAGGGTCGTCTCCACCCTCTGCATGCGTGTGTTGAATGTGTGATGTTTGACTAATAAATGATTCTTAATTCTTAAATGTCTCTTCAACACTGGGTTCCCTGGTGGGATGCGCTATAACTTGTATGTCTCGTTCGGTGTCTGGCCCATTAATTGTCATCAGCTGGCTCTTTGTGTTACATGTCAAAATGTCATGGGTTTGGGTTAGGGTTATCTGTTCTTTTATGCTAATTGTTTCAGTATTAAATTTTCTAAAACAGGATTTTCCAGTAGTACAGCTGAAACACTGAATCCCAACTCGCCCTCTTAAATTCATAATAAGTCATTTTCTCTGTCTCTCGCTCAGTTCCAGTGTCCAACGATGAGGAAGATGCTGGTTTCACAGGGAAACGGTTTAATTCCAAGATGGTCGTCTACTCTGGCAGCAAGACAGCCTTCCTCCCCAAAATGATGACTCTGTACGAGCAGTGCATCCGTGTGCTGCAGAACAACATTGACTGTAAGTGGAAGAATTCCTCGCTTTCCATCTCTCTATCTTAAAGTCTGCCTGTTTGAATCCATATTGCCTAAGTTTAGTGGTTGCAAACCTTTTTTTTTTTTAAGTTTGGTGAATTTTATTGAATTCTGAATTATTTTAAATATATTGAATAAACAAATAGTACTTGTTCATTTTACTGATAGTTATCACAGAGGGGCATTAGTGGTTTCCCCCTTGCCCGTGATTGTATCACTAGGGTATCCACTGCTGATTCAAATATGAATAACAGTAAATACATTTAGCAAAGGTTAAGGCCTTGAATTGCATTTAAAAAGTCAGGGTGTCCTCAGGAAAAAAATATAAAAATTCAAGTTGATTCTAGGCTCGGAACTAACTAGAAATTGTGTTTTCATTTTGCTTCTGCAAAAGTACTAAAGTGATCTTAAATTTCGCTCAGAACAGCATTAAAAAGTGAATAGAATTTACTGATGCCCAAACACATACTGTCATTGAACCTATCTGTTATTGTAAGCAGTGTAAAATGGACACAGAAATATTTGATATAGCTGTCAGTACCAAACTGTATGTGAGTATTTGTTTGCTCTGTCAGCCATCGATGAGGTTGGCGGAGTTCCCTTCGAGATCCTGGAGCCGGTCCTGGAGCGCTGCACCCCAGAGCAGCTCAACCGCATCGAGCAGTGCAACCAGGTAATTCATGCACCACGACACCACGTTTTAGAATTGGAGCACAATTACTCAGTCGCTCACCCAATACCTAGACGAATTCTCATATTTTCATGTACAATAATCATTACAATAATCAGATGAAGACCCTGTGTGTTTGTTATTTTTAGTTAATGATATTAAAACTATTTTCTTTAAACAATACCAGTTATAAAATGAAACTCACCAAAGTAAAACCTGAAACAGGATCTTGATGCTACCGTGTTATTAATATTTTTTAAGGGTGTTTTTGGTTTGCTTGTCATTAAAGAGCGTTGCATGAATGAAATGGCATTACTACACTGCTCAAACAAATTAAGGAACACTTAATTGTCACGATATATCACCAAGTCAGTTAAACTTCGGGGATATAAATCTGTCCATTTAGGAAGCACAAGTGATTGTGAAATTTCACCTGCTTTGGTGCAAATTAAATTGACAACAGGTGCAATGGAGAGGCAAAAGCAAGACAACCCCCAAAAAAGGAATGGTTTTGCATGTGGTGGTCACAGACAATTGCTCTCTCCTTATCCTTCCTGACTGATTCTTCTCTAGTTTTGTGTTCTGCTCGTGTCCTTGTCACTACTGGTAGCATGAGGCGGTACCTGCAGCCCAATCAGGTTGCACAGGTAGTCCAGCTCCTCCAGGATGGCACATCCATAAGTGCGGTATGGTTTGCTGTGTCTCCCAGCACAATCTCAAGAGCATGGACGAGATACCAGAAGACCAGCCGTTACACGAGGAGAGCTTGACAGGGCCATAGAAGGGCATCAACCCAGCAGCGGGACCAGTATCTGCTCCTTTGTGCGAGGAGGAACAGGAGGAGCACTGCCAGAGCCCTACAAAATGACCTCCAGCAGGCTACTGGTGTGTATGTTTCTGACCAAACTGTCAGAAACAGACTCCATGAGGGTGGCATGAGGGCCTGATGTCCTCCTGACGAAGGCATCGATGCCATTGACCAGCCCTCTCGTTCGCCTAACCAAAATCCAATTGAGCACCTATGGGACGTTATGCATCTGTGCATCCAGCGCCGCCAAGTACCACCAAAGACTGTCCAGGAGCTCACTGATGCCCTGATCCAGGTCTGGGAGGCGATCCCCCAGGACACCATCCACCGACTCATCAGGAGCATGCCCAGACATTGTCGGGAGTGCATACAGGCACGCGGGGGCCATACACACTACTGAGTCACATTATAAGTTGCTGTGATAATTCACGCAAGTTGGATCAGTCTTTGATTTCAAGTTTTTACTTGGTCTATTTTTGGTCTGATTTTGAATCCAGCCCTCAATGGGTTGATGATTTTGGTTTCCATTGACCGTTGTTAAGTCATTTTGTTCTCAACAAATTATACAATGTACATCAGTAAAGATTTTCAACTTGAATAATTTGTTCATCAAGATCTGATGTGTGATTTAACTGTTCCCTTAATTTCTTTGAGCAGTGTGTCTCATTTGTTTTGAATAAAAGCGTCCACTGATGTAGAGAGCAGACGCAAGGCTGGGTTACCTGCGCAGTCCTCCAAGAGCCTCGGTCAGAGCTCTGACCCGCTTCAACATGGTGTCCATCTTGAGGGGCTCCTCCTTCAGAAAGCGTACCGCCTCCACCTCGGCCCGTAGCGCATAGCGCATCTTGGACTGGAGCTCTGGGAAGTCACCTAAGTCAGCAGGAGAATCATCATCATTGAATTTTCAATTCTCAAAGTACTCTAATCGATTTTTTTATGCTCATAAATGTTTACTATTTTTCAACCCAGGCCATTCATGGTTCCCATCAAGCCTTAATAAAAGATGCTAAATCTCCTTTTCAAAAACAGGAAGCTCACATTAGTCACACTTGTCTTGCAAAACATTGATATCCCAATTTTAGTACATCCAATTTCCTTTTTCTATTCTCTGAAGTTAGTGTGGATGTAGCCTAAACAGCGGAGATGCGGAAGTGTGCAAGAGTCAATGTAAGTTTGATGGATTCCAATCTTTGCAAAGAGTGCGCATACACATGATTTAAGCACAGATTTGTGAATGAGGCCCAATGTGAGCAATAGATTAACACGATTCAAAGATATTCCCAATTCCCATCAGAATCACACATAAACACAAGCATCGTGAAAAATAACCTAGACCGGGAGCTGTATGTCCCACTTACTCTTGAGGGTGGACAGTGCCTCTCCGACCTGACGAAGGTTGACCGCACCCTTCTCCACATCTCGGAGGGTGACCAAGTGCTGAGCGGGGCAGGAAATAGAGTCTTGTTTCAAGCGCTCCACATAAATCTCCAGCTCGCTGAGGGAGGGGAGGAGCGAGAGAGAGAGTTATACAATGATGGAGAAGGATAGAGCACTAGTCCCGTTAAGTGGGTGAGGTAAAGATTTATGTCAAGACTCAAGATCTTACCCGACTTTGACTTCAACTTTGACTGAAATCAAGACGTAATATTTTAGTACTGTTTCCTGAAACAAGGGATTCTGACTTAGACAAGTATCATTGTTGAATTCATTTAATTTAATTCATGATTTAGAATACTCTGCTTGAAGCAGCATCTGACTTTTTTTCAAAAGTGAATTATTTGAATCAAACATTGCCAGGCTCACATTGCACTGCCATAATTAAGTCCGAAAATCTTTGTTTTTTTTTCTCTCAAGATAATTTTACTGGTCTATAATTGTGCATTGATCCTACCCGCCTAGTGGCCGTCGGATGAACTGCCTTTAGGTTTTGCATCCCAAAATATGGGAGAGCTCTTTTTTTTTCGCAGAACAGCGAGTAGTTGGCTCAGCTGGACATTTATCATTTTCTATGAATGAGAGTTTAAAACTCCCTTTATATAGTGTTTGCATAGTGCGAAAAAAGTTTTATAATACACACAATTCACATACATGATTTTTAGCTGGCTTGGAAAATAAATGTTCAATAACCATACCTAGAATAAATAGCTTATTTTACTAGATTTCCTTGAGTGAAATAAGTAACGTTTTACACTCATAACATTTTTGATACTCTAACAGAAGACATTTCAAGACACATTTCCATATTTTAAAGGTGCAGTAAAGGTGCATTTAGCGGCATCTCGCGGTGAGGTTGCAGATTGCAACCAATTTAATGCCCCTCCATGTAGGAGAAGCTACGGTGGCTGTGAAATTTGTGAAAAATGCGAAAGGCTACTGTAGAAACATGGTGGTGCAACATGGCGGCCTCCATGGAAGGGGCTCCCGCTCCCCATGTACATACAGTATAACGGCTCATTCTAAGGTAACAAAAACACAGCGATTCTTATTTTCATGGGATTATATACTAATTAATACACTTATGATTATTATATTCCATTTCTGCCAAGTCTGTTCCACTAGAAGCCACTGAATTCTACACACTGCACATTTAAGAATACAATGTTTCTATTCAATGTTTGTTGTAATGTTTACAATTTTGTGGACTGTTGTCTCTTCACAAGATCTTCTTGTTTCAAGAAAACGAGTAAAGGTTTTTTTTTCAAAATGTCCTCTTTTCTAATGTAGATTAGTACAGTGTGCAAAACACCCGACAGTCCCAGTTTAAACTTTTTTTTTAAAGTTTTCCAAGAATTCTATTATGCTTGTAACCTGCATTGACAAAACCGATTTGCGGAGGCTGGGGCTTCAGGCAGTGGCGATTCAAGGATTTTTTTCAGGGGCCCCCATAGGTTAGGGTTAAACGCGGATTTCACGCGCCACTGGAGACTGTTGAGTTTTTATGAATGAGATTATTTATGAGACCGGGATCATTTGAGCTCCTTGCCCGCTGGCAGCAGAAGATCCGTGCGAAGATCAAATGCAAGATTCTTGACCGAGAGAAGCTAAACAAAGAAGCCAAGAAGCGCTACTTAAGCTACTTACAAAATAAAGGAAATTAACAGGGTTGATCCGTACGAACACAACGAATGGTCGGTTGAAATCTACATGCTGCCACAAGTTACATTTTCAGACGTGTTTTCCTGCCTTGTTTGATGTGAGAGTGCTACATTTCTATTGTATTTGCGTTTTTTCTTGTGTTTTTTAATTGACATGTTAGTAAGTTTTCACATTATCTTTATATACTTGCCTTTTTTTCTTTACAGTATCTCACTTGAAATGTCAGTACTTAAAGGTTACATTGCCACTGCACTAATCAATATTGAGATATTGAATATTGACAATAAGATTCAGAATTGAAGTCAGTTTCCATCATTTATTTCGGTAAGAAGTGGTATGAATAACGCTGTAAATGCAGTCTACAAATAATAAACTAATAAATAACTAATAAAAGTACAGTAAAACAAGTGATTTACTTACTGTGAAGTACAGTAATAAAAATAGTGTGGTGTCTAATGTTCCGTATATTTAGTGATATTTGATGATGTAAACTTTGATCTAAAACGTGAGGACACAGCCGAAATTCCAGTGGGGTGTCGGTCAGCCTAAACAATAGGGATGCCCCAGGGGACTTCTGGACTGGGAGTCAGATGAGGAAGACATCTGACCACACCACCTCTTTATTGGGGGTCGAGGGCGAGGGCGAGTTAGGAATGTCAGAAGGTCTGTCAAATGGTCGGGGGTTTTATACCCATGGTGCAAAATGCTTTAAAAGCCTGAACGGGAGAGATCACGGCAGAGCGTGGTTTTCAGATCTCCCCCGTGAAAATTTTAATTGGTTCGACGCTGAACTTTTCTGTAATAAAATCAAGCTTTATACAATCAAGTCGGTGTCGGCGGAGATCCTTTCCATCATCATCCTCACATCACCTTTGAAGATGCCACAGAAACTGGCGTCACAAATTTTGGCATGCTGCGTTAGGCGACGTCTCCGGTGATTCCAGGGGGCAAACCCACTGTCCAAACGCCGGCAAGGTGAGTTCTTTCTCACATAAATTGGGCACTGGTTTGTCTGTTGGAGTCATTGGGGAATTGCATGACGCACTGTAATAAGAATCATATGTGGGGATAATTTGTGATGTGAGAATGTTGATTGGAGATCCGTTCTAAAATCGGGGTTTTATTTTTATTCTTTTTGTTGTGTTGCTGGCAATGCAAGAGAGAGAATTAGTAGGGAATAAAAAAAAGAAAAAAAAAAAAGGGGAGTGATACTTTAAAGTACGGAAACGTGTCAAAATTAACATTACAGGATTAAGGAAAAAGTTAAAACCGTAGGTTAGTATACCCAATTTGGAATCGGAAGGCGTACTAAATAACTGCATGCATTGCAAATAGGGAGTGCGGAGCGGAAGTAGATTAGGGCCTAGCCTTCTGCCAAGAGCCTCTCGCAAGTCAGACATGAGTACATTAGACACTGGGTGACTATTCAGGGTTTGAGATATAGTCGGATTCGATTAAAATTAAACGGAAGAAGGAAAAACCCTGGGCCGAGGGCGAAAATTGGTCAACTAAAATAAACGGATGGAATAAAGGAATAAAGGAAGGAAGCCGCAGATTTGGACAAAGCCCTCTGGGAGGCCGTGAATAGCGCGGGCCATAATTAAAAATCCGGGAATTATACTTAATATAGTTCGGGTCAATTCCGGGGAATGGGGAGTGTAGGACGGTATTCAGCTGTATGCCGCCTCTCTATAGCGGTGACGAATGTTATATGATGCGACCTCTCACTGGATCTACGCTCGTCCCGAGACTTGGAGGTATTTGGACAGTCAATTCAGCGGGAGCTTGCCGCTCGGTACTTGCTGACGGGGAGGTATTCGATGCAAGCATCGCGATGGATGTTCAAACCTCGGACGGCAGCAGAAATTTAGAGATGAAGGAATAAGATGAAGGATGCGGCGTAGCGCGCTATTTAGGGATTGTCTGTGTTCTGTGTTTCGTGTCTCTCGCTGCGCGCGTGTGGGAGAGTGTGTATGTGGGGAGCTGAGGAGTTCCAGATGTGTGCGGACCTGTTTATAACGTAGTCTCGTAGACAGGGGTTTTATGGGGTTTGGAAGATGAATAAACATATAAATGAATGCATAAATAAATAAACCTTAGGAGTCTTTTTGAGGGGATGTTTGTTAAGAAGCTATGAGCCTCTTGTGAGAGGACGTTGATTAAACGTGTATATTTGAGCCCCAAGGGAAAGTCTCCTATGGTTTGGAAAAGTGTAGAAATAATGGATCAATTGCTTGATTGATAGATGTGGGTGTCTCTATGTGCGAGAAGAACATGATTGCATGAAGTGGTTTTGTCCATCTTGGATAAATGATTCTGAATCGTGTTACAGAACTTGAGAGGCGGTACAAGGGGTGGATGCCCCGCAAGGAACGCCAAGACGATTAAAAAGGGGAGTGTTGAGGGCTCCGCCTTCCTTCTCCTGTTTTTTCTTTCCCTCCTTGAGAGGGGGAGAAAGAATGGGGGAGGAGAGATACGTGAGAAGATAATATATTATTAGAAGATTTAAGATGTTATTATAGCAAAATAAACAATAAATAATTCTAAATCGATAATATTTTATGAAACTAATGCCTAGTGTCTATTAATAGCGGTAGTTTAGAGAAGTAAAATATCTCTTGCGGAGAAAAAACAACCTAAGTGTTGGCAGATAAAATGTATGAATTGCATTGAATTATTGTTTGAGCTGTTTATAAGAATTTATTGAATTTATAAGGTACATGAGAGCTTGAGAGGGAGACAAATGGAGCTTGGCATTCTCCAGTTGTTTGAAAATGAGGGACAGAAATTGATAAAAGCTGCAAAAGCTGCGAAAGATAAAATAGAGCGTACGGTGGAAGAGATAGAAAACAATAACAGACAGACAGAAAAACTAAGGGCGGAAGTTGATGTGCCTTTCTCACATACGAGTCCACCAAAGAAACCCCCACCTTATGAGAAAGAGGTGAAGTTTGAGGGAATTTATCCCCAGCTCCCAGTGATTAGCCAGGAGGGCAAATATCAGATCAGAGACAAGGACGAGCGAATAATAGAAGTGGGACAAGCGAAAACAACAATAGAGATGCAACCAAGCTCAAAAAGCAAGAGGAAGACACGTCTGGAAACAACGGGCATACTGAAAAACAGGACGGAATTTAGAGTACAAGCCTTGGCAGAGTACAGACATGTCAAACATACTAGAGAAGTTACCTACTCTTCAAGGGGGAGCATACCCTTGGATTTCAAAGTTGGAAGAAATTATGGTGGGAACACAGGCTGCCATGGGAGATATCAAGAGA
>OMKR01086022.1:0-18849 GCA_900302355.1 Cyttopsis rosea
TGGCAGGCACACTGTACTTCTCCTGTCAAGTACTGAAAATGGATTCCAGCCCAGTCGGCTGTAGGCCATTTTTCTCTGGCGGGTGTTCGCTCATAAAGGTAGGCCTCTACATCATTGTCTGGAGTCATCTTAGTCAGAACATCTTTGGGGCTGTGGGGGATCTCTCCAGCTGGGGTCAACTGTTGACACAAGGGTGCCATCGCTGCCTGGAGCTCCAGTTGTCCCTTCAGCAAGGTGGAAATGGCTCCTTCCATTTCTCTGGCTTACAAAGCAATGGTGTTTTAATTTTCCAAATTAAAATGAGCTGCGAGATCGGGGCGCCCCCATTCTCTACCATATCTGGCACCCACAGCTGTGATTGGCAGCCGTTTTGAAAGTGGAAATTAAAATCGTCAGACAGTGTTCAGTTTAAACAAAGGTTGGTTTATTTTATTTTGCCAAAAATAGGAAAAGGGGGTGGGTGGGGGGAGAATCAATAAATCAACTGAGGTTCTTCCTGGACCGGGGTATTCGCTTTGGGGGTTCATTCCTTGGACCGGGCAAAAGTCACAGTTGGTTTTATAGCCAGGAAGTGGTTAGCTTCGGTTAGTTCAGAGGTCTCCTTCTCTTTATCCCAAACTCTGGCCTCTTGCGAAAAAACAGCCCTTGATACAAAATCATCCAGCAATTCCCGAACAGGGAGTCCTCATCCATACTTCAGGCCAGAGGCCGCTTACCATACCGAGGATGTCAGGCTTAAGTAGGCAGGTACGTGGGTCGCTTGCAATCAACTGCCAGGTGTTTGCTTTTCCCAGGAACGAAGCAGCTAGGAATGATAATAGTGATTAGCAATGACTTTCCCCAACTGCACTCTACCTGCCAACCTGCGCTGTCCATGGTCCTGCTGTCCCTCCCCAGCGCTTTGGGAGTGCTAAGGTTCTTCTGGCACTCACAATATTATTGTGATATTCTCACATTTTACACAATCATAGCTACATAGTATTTGTGGTACATATGACATAAAAAAAAACATTCTGTATACCCTCATCATTTTTGAGAGGCAATAATTACTTTTAGTGTCACACAATAAATGTCTTTGAAAAGTGATCCAGTGGGGAGTGCAAAAATGAACATATTTTATTCTCATACTTGGTTTGTTTTCTAATAAACCATGGCTGAGTTTGCATCCTGGTAAAGCTATAGTGCACAGTCATAGTTTGGTTAAATAGTTTCTTTTGGCCTGTGGGTGACAGCATCATACAAAGCCAGGATGGCCCCTTCGAGATTATTCAATCATAATTGACACTGCCATATAAATGTCGTATAAAAACAGTAAATACAGCACTATATTTCCCAAATTAAATTAGTGCCTCATGAATTACAGATATTGACAGACTCCCAGTGTTTTGTGGCGTCATCAGGAGTCTGCTGACTTTTTCTTAAAGTCTGGGCTGCAAGTTGGTGGTTCACTCTTTGGACAAGGTCCGGTCTCTGCTTTTCATTTGCACAAATGCTGGATGCCTGAATGTCTGAATGTTCCAGTCACAGATCCCTTTGTTTATTTTGTCTTTTGTCTTTCTTTATTTCTTTCTCTCCCTCGCTCAAGAAACAAGCTTTTGAACCCCATCTCATATTTTCTCAAGTAAGTAAGTCAACAACAAATGTCCAAATTACTGGACTGTTGTACTGCCTGTTAACTCAAAATTTTGGCTTCTCTCATTGTGAGAAGCAAGGCGGGCCAAGAGAGATCGAAAAATAAATCGAATGAGTTTCTACAATGTGTGCTTCAGACATAATGAAGAAGGAAATCAGGAAAATAAAACTTTGCTTCACAAAAGCAGCTTTCATTACTTGGTGGTGAGTGGTCTGTTCTCTTCAAATTATAATGTAATTGTTTTGAATGCAGCACACAGTGAAGAGATGAAAACTGAGGAAAGAAAACTGTTGGATGAAGTAAACAGACAGACAGACTAGATAATAACTTGCATAGCTACTTTCACAACAAATAATAATCAACACATCACTATTCACAGGACATGAATGCACATGCCTGGTCCTTAGAGCGGCTCCTGTCAAAAGACAGGATACAAGAAAAAAATGCTAAATTACGGCATCAACAAGATCCCCCATCTGCTTTGTATTCCACATCAAGTACAACTATCAAATCAATTTGCACTTGTGTTACCGTGACGCACAGGAACACGTTCTCGCAAGGAGAAGTGACGGTGGAAAGAGGCAGGAGACAGACATGCTTTGTATAACTCAGCCGATAATGAGGCCGTTCCATTCCTGGATGTGTTAGTGTGTTTACAAGCCAAGAAAGCTCCAAGTGCTACAGCTGGGAATTCAGCGTATGTGTATATATATATGTTACCACTACAGATGAAAATGTATTTTACTGCCCAGCATGCACTGGGGTTCCATAAAGTGGACAAATAGGTAACAATTGCATAAGGGAACCAAATATTATATTTTAAAGTCTGAGACACTAGATATCAGAACAGGGGCTCCCAAACTCTGAATCAAACCTGTTTCAGTCCTATTTAAAAGATTTTTTTCATGTATTATTTAGCCGTTGTCTGCGATCATTTGTGTCTGAATTCATTCTAATTTCATGGCAGAGAGAGCAAGGTTTTTAGGGTATACAATACATTAGAACATATATGGATTTTATTACAATTTGAACACTCGTAGATTTTTGAACGAAGGAAACCGAGGCAGGAAACATGTCTCAAATTGTCCAGGGCCTTATGACCCCCCCATGCAATCTCTGGCGACCCCCTGTGGGGGTCTGGCACCCCAGTTTGGGAATCACTGGATGAGGGCATCAGCACATGAAGGTCACTTGGAGGAAATGTTGGTTTTGTTTTGTGACATGGCCATAATAAATGTGTATATAAATGTAATATTATGAACAATCCAATATAGACAGAGCTGAGGGGAAAATGAAGTAAACATTCTCACAAGCCATCAAGAGTCCCAATACGCTCATATACAAGTCACACTTTTACTACAAACACAACAACTCTGTAGAATGAATGGCAATATGTTGCTTGGAATATTTATGTTGTTTTAAAGACACTTTCATTTGATTAGAGATCACAGGATCGTTGAGAGAGCGAAACCCTGACAAAGGCAGAGAAGAACAACGGAGAATGGCCTCAGTAGTTTGCTGATAATCCTGTTTGTTTTGTTTAATCCAGGCCCACCAGTCCCTACAGCATGATATTACAAAAAGATTAGTGTCCTATTCCTTTTTGAGGCTTATTTGAAACTAAAGTACAGCAGGGGGCTTAGGTTAAAATGCAGTGACCACGTATAGCATGAGCTACAGCCAAATGTAAAAGCATTACATGTAAGGATAGCGCAACATAAAAACAAATTAACAGTAATATCAAATAATAGCTATGCTGAATTATGGACAAACTGTATGCCCAAAAAGTCTTATGCAACAAGGGAATCACAAGAGACAACAACAAATAAACTATACGCAAAGACAAGGATTCTTGTATGGAAAGACATTATGCATCAGTTTATTAAAGATCTCATCTGACAGAGAGATTTGATGTTTGATGTGAATTTAGGACCTTCCCAGTATCACGTGGGGTCACTTGCTATGCACAGGGGGGTCGCAGGATATTTCTAAGATGTGTCTATTGCTGTATTGATATCTGATTCATTTAAAAAAATGTTTGTTTGTTTTTTTTATGTCGTTAAATATATCATAACAATCCATTTAAAGCTCCCTCCATGCTCTGGGAAATAATAAAAGTAGCTGATGCGGGGCTCAAATTTCCATGAGAAAGTTGAGTAATATGCAGCTTTGAAAGTACAGTCAGAAAAATAATCTTATTTAGCCTCAATCTGTTGCTTATAGGCCTAAAAGGGAATTGTAACACATTCAATTAGTAGTGCTGGCTCCAAAATAATAATAAAATGATAAAAAAAAGAAAATTAGTCATACTCTCTAATTGCAGAATTTGTTTTTATTGTTGGAAACATCAAAGTCAACACAAAGCTGTTCATAGATGAACTAGATTAATAAAAAACAGTACTTTGGCTCCAATGAAGTCTCCAATGAATTGTAAAATACTACGAGGGACTCTCGGCTACGATTTTCATGAACTAAACTCAAGTTGTCTTAAATCCAAACGAAAGGGGAGCTCACACGCCGCATGCAAGGGGAGAAAGGGATGGTGGGAAGAAGCAGAAAGTTGGAACAAACGGACAGACCCATCTCAGCGGTGACCAACAGTGAGCAGACCTCGGCCGTCGTGAAATCTCAGTCCTGCGAGCACGGCCGCTTGACTTAAAGCCACGCTCGACAGCCAACACGGCTCTCACGACTTATCCGGCTTTGATCGCACGTCGTGGAGCCATACTGCTGACAAGCACAACTAATCATGGAACGACATCCCGGCCAGTACAGAGCGTTGTAATGCGACTCAATGAGCCACACACAAGCTCCATCACTGTCCCGGGAAGCCTCGTAGCAAGCGAGGTTGACGGGTTGGAGAGGAGCTGTGGTCTGTTTGTGAAGACAGTAGCCGGCAAATGAATTGGCTTCTGGGAAATAAATCTCAGTAATTTTTACAGATGTTTTTTTGACTGCTTACGATCGGCATCTTACTGTCTTTTGAGATCGGAGGTGGGAGGGAATTTGGGGAAAAATAAAATTAGTTGAATTTAAAGTGATCTCATCTCATCGTTCATATGATGGCTGATGTTAAAAAATGCTCCACTAACCATGCAGCATCAATCAGAGATTGAAGCTGTGGCTTTTCTTGAGGTGAACATGATACTTTGCACTAAAAATATGCAAATATCGCAGCCCATACCTTCCAAACATTTGTTTGGACATGAATGACAATCAGTGTCATTCAAGAAAAGAAAAAGCTCAACCTCAGATGGATGTGTCAAACTGGACTACTGTAAATGTGAGAAATGATGAGGAAGATAGGATTTGAAGGAGCTATACTTCATAATCTTCCGACTAAGACGAGTGCATGGGAGAGAAAGCATGAGAGTTGTGAATTTAGAGGGAAGATTAGCGTCAGGCTCTATCCGTGTGTCTCTCTTCGCTTTGCTTGCTGTGATCCTTGATCTGTAGATCTTTGTGGTGTGATTGTAATCTTAGCAAAGCCTCGGCACCCAGGGTCCATTTAACTCGCAAAGCAGACATTTAAAGATGAACAATGTGAAGATTAGATAAATGTGTCATTTGTGGAATAGATCATTCTGTATTCGTGCAACACCATAACTGTCTCAAATAACCAGAAAGCAATACATCAGGAAGGTAAATTGACCTGGAATTTAAATTCAAAAAGACTTAACTGAAGATAATTCTGGTATATCATGATACATTTGATTGGCTTAGCAGCTTAGAAGCAGTCTCTAAAAACCATAGTTTCAGGCCAGTTTCAGTTTTACATTGCGCTTAATGTAATGATTTGTTACTGGTCTTAGAACAGTTGTTTAAGAATACAAATTGGACTCTTAAACTACATAAATAACTACATAAATAACACTTGAGAGGTTGTTAAACTGACAATCTTTAGTTGAAGAAAATTTTAGAACATGAGAGGCAATAGTGTATAGCTTGAATTACTGAATCAAGCTGTTGTGACATAAGATCATCTTGGTAAGTTTGGTAAGTTTGACAGACTCTTTTAAAAAGTAAAGATTAAAAAGTAAAGATCAATCCACAAATGCACAATATGTCAAGACGTTAATCTGAGTTTATCATTCTGATCTCCCATTGCATGCAATGTTTGGGTTTAAAATAATTACAAATTTATAACTCAAACATTGAGCATGAACATAAACATGTCAGCGGACTACTGCCTAAAATTTGTCAATTCCCCGTTTTACTTTCTTCACAAAAATCATTTTACTACTACCCACTCCGAACTAAAAGTACTATTTATTTAATGTTGTGGCTTGAAAACCTTTTAACTTTATCCAGCTTTAGCACTTTTTTTTTGCATTAATCAACACTTTAGAATCCCCTTATTGTCATTACCGAGATTTGACATTTTCTAAGACAATGAAATGTGTTTAAAATAGAAACCACAAAAAAAGAAAACACAATTTATTTGAAATTATGATAATTAATCTTGTCAAAAATTACAAAAAATTCTCTCTATGGAATTTAGGTTTTTTAGAGATCAGTTTATAGTATATCCATGATGGATGGTGACAGCAGTTAAATGTATTTATTTTTATTTTATTAGCTGTCATCATCTTTGCAGAGCAGAGGAATGCTGCCTTTTCCTGCTGCAAACAGCTGGCAATCACAATTTAGCAAAGCTGTAAATCAATTGAGAGTACATCCGCAGAATTACTGGGAAGCAGCGATATTAAAATCCTTTATGTTATTAAAAGCACGGCCTTATATAATGCAGCGACGCTCTGCAGTGACATAATACTAGCGACACTCTCCACAATGATATAACTAATAGCTAACGCAAACTGCACATGCAATGGATAGACGCAGGAAGCAAAAGGTAAAGATAAAGCTGTGAACAGGTGAACGAGACTATATTATACAACCAATTTACACTAGACATGAAAGGCTGTGAATTGAGCGGGACTGTAAAAAATAAAAAATAAAAAATAAATAAAATAATAGGGTTTTTTAGATTAGGTTTTGTCTGGCTTTAAGATGGCATAGAGGCACCTTTCTGCTCTACCTTCCTCTTCCTCTTTGGACAATTACAATGGTAGTCGTTCTACATGAACGTATGGACAATCAAGCAAATTGATTCAGAATCAAACAGGCTACCAAAAGCTGGAAAGCCGATTAGGCCATCTCAGACACACGGAAATACTGTGTGAATTATATTATGTAGGAAACAGGTTGCATGGTAACCTTGAGGGGAGTACATTCAGTACATTGAATATGGCTATACAACATTTGACGACCCTTCATATTGACAAAATATCACAAATATCAACATCATAATCCCCTTGATATTGATAATTTGGGGATGGCTAT
This sequence comes from Cyttopsis rosea, assembly GCA_900302355.1. Taxonomy (NCBI): domain Eukaryota; kingdom Metazoa; phylum Chordata; class Actinopteri; order Zeiformes; family Parazenidae; genus Cyttopsis; species Cyttopsis rosea. Next base: position 6,977 of record OMKR01086022.1, read on the forward strand.
TGGTGCTTTCATAAGATATCTACACACAAGAAATATTTGAGGAATGATCATTAGTAATGTGCATATCATGACTAAGCAGGTAGAGGCACTGATTGATTAGAAGGCAGCCATTAAGAGCAGAAAAAGACAACATTTGACTATATCACAATATTACGACAGAAATCCCAGACAATATTTAGTCTCATATTGCAATATCGATAATATATAATACATATATCGCTCTAACCCTTATGTGCTACTGGTGGTGGTCTTCTACATGAAGTTGTGTGACGATGCTGAGCCTCTGCAACTTTCTTGTGCTTTTATTCAAATGCACATTGTGTGTATGTGTGTTATCAGATGAGTCTTAATCTCTCCCAGTCTAAACAGCCCCTGGAGGACAGGTCCGGACCATCTGCCCTCAATGCTCATTTTGACCTACTCCAAAAAGCCAAGGACAGGCAGGAAGCTAGCAGTATCTGTAGCCTGCCCACTCCGTCTGTCACCCGCTCTCATAGGTTTTTGTGCTTTTCAGCACCCACGGAAAGACATGCAAAGTCTGTTAAATAATCAATGTTCTGTTACACCAATGATATCATAGTAATGCGCAGTATGGTTTTAATCCAAACAGCTGTGTTTTGTGAAGTGCACTGGTGGCAATAATTAAATATGATGCTTCTTCTTTGAAGCCTGAAAAAGCGGTGCAGCCAAGATGAGGTAAACTATTTATAAATATATTTATGAACATTAAACCTGACTACGTAATACTGTACCCTTTTCCTCTGTCTTGAACTATTTTACAAAAAATAGTGCATATTTTCTGGTATTGTTTATAGTATTCTGTTTAATCAAAATGTTCCTCAGTTCATTTTTATGAAGCATTTATTACAACAACAAAAAAGCATATTAGAAAGAAACTAAATAATACCTTATGTAGCCATAACCCACAAAAAAGCTATGAAAAAAGAAAAAAGTAGGAACAAAAATAAAACATAATTAAACATAATAAAAATAATAACTTAATAAAGGCTGAAATTAAAATGCTGAGATATTATGATTTAAATCCCAATTTTGATTTGAATTTGTGTTTTGCATTTGCAATGGTTTGAAAACAAGATTATCCTCCATAGGTGTAGGAATGTGTGTGTTGATGGGTGACTGTGAGGCCTTTGTGTCCTCTGGACTAAAAAGCTAGAAATATATAGCAGTCCATTTACCATCATGTCTCGCGATGAGTGTCTGGATGAGCGTTTGCAATACACCAAAAATATTTAAACAGAACAGGAAAGCAAACAGCTTGTTATTAAGTCTGAAAGATTTGAAAGTCTACATCCTCATGTTGAGTAATCTTCTTTGGATAGGCTGTCTCAATTCTCTCCCAATCAACAAAAAGTTGATGACGTCAAAATTTAGTCCCCATGTCGAGAGCTTTTACAGAGCTGTGGCTTTATTTGGCAGCTTTCGGTCAGTGTTGTATTGAACTATATTTCCCCCCATTTTTCATCAGCTATATCCTAACCCAACTTTTACCTGTAGATTTTACTTTATAATCCAGTTATCCCATGTAGTTATGTACATAAAGCCAAAATGTAGATACTGGCAAAACCTATGTTTCTCTTATGATGCACAAACACAAACAATACATCAATAATCCAAATATCATACAGCTAGCTAGATAGATAGATAGATAGATAGATAGATAGATAGATAGATAGATAGATAGATAGATAGATAGATAGATAGATAGATTATTGATTAGCATGCAAGATTATAAGAAAAGATTAACTGCTTTTAGCTTCCAATGCTTTAATATGCTGTTGGTTGGTCCAACAACAGCACATTAAACAAGCCCGGGGTCATATCTCCATATTTGGAGATATTCAGATGTAATGATTTTTTATATCATTATGCAGTGTTGTTTTACAATGATGTAGCTGTAATTGTGAATATAAACAAGATCATTTTTATCATTGAGATATTCTGTTCACTCATGGAATTTAATTACAATGATATACTGTATATCTGCACCATACAAACGTATTATCCAGATGACTCACAAGGGTAAGAGGTGGGTATTAAAAGGTTTGATTGGCAATAAAAGACCATTTTAAAGTCAGACACAGTCAAATAGTTAATGCATCCCTAAGATATACAAATGACTACAAACAGGGAAAAAGCCACAAAATGGAGACAATTCAGAGTACATCCCAAAACAATTAAGTGTTTATAGTGCATCCCAAACCAAAGTATGCACCAAACATGCCAAAATACCAGAATGACATGCTACATCTGGTAAAATATCGTAATATCGTAGTATGCACTTGACACTACACTGCCAAGGATTTCCCACAATGCACTGCAAGATGCAGATAAAGGTTATACAGTGTCGTCAACCACCCTCAAAGTTCATACATAAGTACGCTGGACGATAGTGCAAATATGAAATATGAAGTATTTTGTACGTAGTATGGACGTTCAGATGCAGAAACAGTGTATTTGTGGCTGAGGTGACTTCCTGTTGGTCCTCAGAGATCCCCAGTTAATGGAAGGTCAGTCCATGTGATACAGCCAACTGGCATTTAGACATATAACTACCTGAAAAAATATCAAGCAATCGAGAAGCCTTACAGGAATTAGACACAAGAGGAGGGCATGGAAGGAACCCAAACCTAAGCAGGAGTGAATTCTTCCCCATTCTTCAATTTTCCTTTTTTTCATTCTCACATTTTTGTCATATTATGTTCTGCAGTGTCTTCCCCTGAACACTATAGATTTGAAAGCGATAATAATACTGTAAGCCAAAAAAACCCAGCCATCACTTTTCCTTTCATAGCTTTATCCTGGTTGGGGTCATGGTCATGTGTCCAATCAGAGACGGGTGACAACAATACCACAATTTAGCCACATCTTGTGTATACAAGTGTGTTTGCACCGCAGAACCATGATGAAGGCTGTTTAGCCGTAATTTATAGGCCTAAGGACCCTAGCAGCTTTTAATTCGATATTCCTTGTGAGTGCTGTGGAGCAACAAAACTCTTTCTTGAACATGAAACAATGTCAACAATGTAACCAAAAATGTTAAATAAAAGTTCAAATTATAGTACTTGTGCAGCATTATATAGTGTGGGAGTCATCACTAGTGTCCTCACTTGATAGGTGTGTGATAACTGCATTTTCCTATATATTTTCTTGAGTAGCAAATGTAGCTTTGACTTTCTTAGGTAGTTTTGAGCATATTTATTATAATCAAAGAGATTTTAAAAGCAGCGTCTATATCCTTAAAGACTACTTATAGTTTATTATAACCCCCACACATTGCCAGCATCTACATGTACACACACAGAGACCAACAATTTTCCACTTAATAAATACTGTAGCTGCCCCATGTAATCCAATGTACTATGGTAATCCTATGACACAAGTTTTAGGAGAGATGTTAGTAGGTGCCAAAAAATCCTAACAGAATAGAAACCTCTCCTGTCAGAATGAAGTGTCAAACACATAATGGACTTTGTTTATGATCTTTAAAAGAACAGCCACATCCCTAAGTCAATCTGTCCTTCAAGGAAATATTACAAAGAAAAAAGTCATTTTAAAAGGCTGTAGCATCGATTCACCTTTACATTAGGAAATAGATTCAAAATACAGAAATCATATATGTAGAGATCAGCCCAATTTAATATTGGGCAAATCATTTGAGCTATGACAAATGTGTCTAATCAGTAGTTACTTAATGCTGGAGAACACACACACACACACAAACTGACGCACAGAACGTGTGGTATTAGTGTGAATCATGTTGGATGTTGCCTGCAGTGAAATGTTTCTTGATGGAGAGGGACGGCAAACTTTGGCAATATGGTCTACTGTTGTACTACAAAGTCATACAGATGAAAGAATCCGACATCCTTACTGTTACTGTATTGAACTTAAAAATAAAAGAAAGAATAGAGAAAAATGGCCAGCATGCTGGGGTTGACATGTGCATTCCTCAAAGGTCCCGTTACCTAAATATGACTGTGACAATGTTTTTTACTGCACTGGATTCAGGTCTCTTCCACTTCATTTTCTCTCAATAAAATACATGCAGCATTAGTCATATTATCACACGAACCTTTGAGTCTACAGGTGCATCCATCTCTTTGAGTTACTTATACTCATACGCAAAATGGGTCAGATAAGGACACGCACTTATCTGTTCATCCCTGAAATGACATAATCTTCTTCGGCTAACTACACACACATTAACATATGCCCACAGATGAACCCACATGCACATGTACACACACCCCCTCAAACAGACAACATTACTTCTCCATCTCAACTGAGCAGCTTTCGTCACTCACCCTGGCTGTTGGGTCCCCCTTCGCCCTCCTCGCCGTCTGGCAGGTTGTTCTGCATCCTCTGTGCTCCTCAGGAGAAGTGAAAACAACTCTGGAGCTCAGAGCTCACGCCAAGCTCTCCGTAAAAAAGATGCACCTAAGTCTCTTACCTCTGTGGACCATCAAAAAAAAAAAAAGAGATGGGGAGAAAGGAGAGAGTCTATCTCTACTTCTTGGTTCTCTCTCTCCTTATCCTCCCTGTCTTCAGGCTGAGGATGGGACTGTGATGCTGAGTGGAGTTGTGGATTGTGCGCCTGTAACTACGGTCACACAGTCACACACTCACTCACGGTCATACTCTCAGTGCCTGTGTGCCACTCATCCCTAACCTAAGCCCTGATGACTAAATTCATCATGCATTCAGGAGGTATTATCTTTCTCTCTTCCTCCCGCCCTCCTGTCTGTTCATCGCTCTTTCTCTCACCCACTCTCTCTCTCTCTCATGCACGCTTTTAATCATCCACCATCTCATCATGAGACAGAGATGGGAAGGGAGGGATTGAAGACAGAGGGGATGCACATCAAATAACAAAGCGCTGTCTTCTGAGATTAAGTATTTCCTTTGATGTCCTTTTCAGATGAAAGACCAGATTCCATTTCATTCATTCCTCTTTTGTCGTTTTTCTTCCGCTGCTTCCCTCTTTTATTCTTTGTTTTGTGTCTGCGGTCCATTATCCACAGTGGAGCTGGGGGCTGTGCTTGTGTAACTGTGAATTTAGAGGACAGAAATGCAAACCTCTTACGCATTTCACTGTTGTGCTCACTGTAAAGTGTGAGTTTGATTTGTCAGAGAGACAATGGTTAATGATAACATTTTTTAAATCCTCTGGTTCGGAACGCTCTGTATCATCAGCGTGAGTCATTAAAAGGCCATTTTAAGAAAACTGGAGCACTTCTGACTACTTCAGGTCTCCCCTTGAAGTGATTCACTGAGACAGATAATGTGAATTGTTGTGAGATCAATAAGTGAAACATGGACTTTCCTAGACTTCTGTAAAAATCTAATCAGACAGTTTGGGCCCTACACAAACCATCCTAAGAAAGACAGCAATTATAAAAGACAGAAAAGGAGCTTTTGGGTTTGAGAGCTATTATTGTTTTGTGACGTGTAGCCACAATACTGAGGTTTAGAAAACGTTAATCCAAAGCACTCAAATGCCCCCGTTCCTAGGCCAAAAAAAATAGTCTTTTAATGGATGATAATAAACTGTGTTTTTTTTTAAACCATTTGTATTTTTATGGAGTGTGGTGACCTCAGGTAAGATGAGCTCCCACTTTTGGCAGATGGTCAGAATGATTTGATTCCCTCTGATTGACAGTCTCCCGGTCACATCTGCCCCTTGGGTTTGGCTGACGGCCAGGTCAGGTCACCCTGAAACCACAGGCAATATACAATATGCATGTTAATGTGGTCGGCATATACATTCCAGAATTAATAAAAAAGATTAATTTGAACAGAAAGTGTAGAGATTTGGGCTAAATCAGAAACACTCAATTAACTATCAAATATATAACATTGAATACAAGAGAAACATTTTTTTATAGCTGAGAGTTTGGTGGCAACCAATGCAACAAATCCAGACAACCACTTGATATGATTTATTTTTTATTTTTTTAAGTGATCATTCAAATTTCAAAATGAAGTTCTTGCTGCAGTATTTATACTTGGATGAAGTCCTCATAGCATTTAAATCAATGGTATACCTTTGATATTGTAATCTATTCTAAATCTCCTCATCCACAACAAACAAATAAGAAGGGACATCGCATTACACAACAAAATGTTGAAACTTGAATAAATGAGAAGGTTTGGATAGTAATTTCTCATTGATTCTGTATTGTATGAATTGCATATATTAAATAAATTACAAATTGTTTATCTGGAAATATTTTTAGAATAAACAGATTTTAATGTGAAAATTAAGATTCAGACGGGAACAAGAAAACAAACTTATGGTAACTTTAGGATTTGGAGGCGTGGTCTAACTCCCAGTGTCCTTTGCTCTGTCAGTGAGAGTGGGTTGCTGGCAGAGGTTTTATTGGCAGAGAGCCTGTGAGCCATCTTCATCTGGGCCAAGCGGCTTTAGTTCTTAACCCACGGGCACCTCGCTTCCTCTGCTCCCGCTGTCATAAAACTGCTTTCATACACACGTACATGCATGGATCAATACAAGAGCTGGAACACACATTTAATCACATGCACACTTACAGTAACTGCAATTAAAGCTACGCACGTATAAACATGTGCACAAGTATGTGTGCATATGTAAACCGATATATCAATCTGCAGTAAACTTTTATGATGCACTAATCCCTCAGATTAAGGCCATGGTGCACTCGTCTGAATCCACTTTTTCTGTTTTCAGGCAGAGAGTAGGTGCAGCAGCACTTAAATCGTGCTTTCTTTTGAGTACTAAATGAGTCTAAATACTGAGCAAACTGTGTCTTAACCTACACACATCTTTCAATCGAAAAACATTCTGATTTCCAAAAATATAATGTATAATATAGATCATGAAACACGAAAATATCACATGTAAATATATGGCTGGCCCATATTTAACATTGCACGGTAATGAGGTAATTGTGGTAATAATTACCTTTTTAAGGTAGTAATGGTGATAAAAGGGTAATAATGATCTGATAATATCTTTAGGGTTCTCGGTCGTCAGTTGTCGTTTCTTTTTTCCTGGCTCATTCAGGGCATTTCTCTAGGAGTCTGTGTGACTGTGTGACTGTCTGTGTGATTATTATGTGATTTTGGCATTTGAAGGTTTATGATAAAGGCCAAAAAAATGCCTAACTGTGATGTGGCTGACTTTTAACTGGCTCAGTGTGGCCTAATCAAAGTGATCCTGGAAGAGGAAGGAAGGTGCAGTTTGTTTATTTTTCACTTGTCTGCAATTATTCAAGGACATGAAGGAATGAAGGCTCAGACTTATTAGGCTACCTAATTTGAGTATAGAATATTCCTAAATTCTCTGAATCCATAACAATTTTGTAGTATGACCAGACATTGAGACAGGCAATTCTGTTATAATAATCCCCAGAGTAAATTCAGTAGAAGTCATTGGTGGTATTAGTCTCTAATGATGAGGAGGAATATATTTTTCCTTGGTGCACGTAATGAATGTGACAGACAGTATTTGAAGCAACACATTAGTAGTAGTAGTAGTAGTAGTAGTAGTAGTAGTAGTAGTAGTAGTAGTAGTAGTAGTAGTAGTAGTAGTAGTAGTAGAGTGTACACGTCCATGCATTCATCAATTAAGTGGCTGCAATTTTGTTTATATGGCCAAACAAAATATATATGGCTACCTGTATGTAGGTATGTCATGTGTATATAGTCCTTTACACACCTAAACTAACCTCCTTCAATAAACAAAATTAAACTTATTCATTTTTCTGTCTTAAGTAAAATAGAAATATATATAATGTCATGTCAGACAACTTTGCTACTGCTTTCAGTCCTCCATTAAAGGGTCCTTCAGTCATATGGTTTACACTGGTTCCCCAAATGACCTCGCTTGGATCTTGCAGTGGAGCGCAGGGGTCAGTGTAACCCTTCGTATGGATTTCACATTTTGCTTTAATGTGGGTTGTAAACATGTGCTATTTACTTTTACAGAAAATGAATGACCCTCTTGTGCATTCAAAGGCAATTCAGTGAGGTGTCCTATTGGAAAAAGCAAAGACGGAGCAATCAAACGAAATGTGGTCAAAGACAACAAGAAAAGAAGACTAAAGTGCATCTAAAATACACACATACAACAAATCACATGGCCTTGCATAATGCCTTGGGAATCTCTGCACTGCATGTATTACAGGTAGGAATTGAGCTGTTAGAAAATGTAAATTAGAATTTGTTTCTTAAACAGTGTGCCTGAAATGTGTACATCTGCATGCTCATTTTAAGTCTGAAAACAAAGAAAAAAGGTCTGACCTGTATCTGACCTGAGTGTACATTGTTTACCTCTACTCTATATTCACGATTGATTTCTTTAAACATACACAATTTAATGGTACATACAGTAAAGTAGTACATTAAGTATTAGAGTAATCAGATATTCAGACACTACACCCTCTAAATAGCTACCCTTTACTCTTCATACTCTTGGTGTTTGTATATTAAGGCACATTGCTTTTCGTTAGGCCCAATCACAATTAATACTTCTGTTTCAAACACAATGTTTGTGTCCAGGAATATTTCCACCTTTTTTCCAATCTTCCTTACTCTTATGTTGAATTAATATTTTATTTCCTTATCTCATTGGCAGACTTGTTCCTCTTGAACAGTGAGTGGGTTGGATGGAGTTGAACTTTGGAAACGATCCCTTAGATAAGTCAATTGTTTTGGCGAGTAAACTTTGTAGCAAGACAATATGGGTGGTATTCAGTTGAAAGAACATTCAAAATCATAGCAGTGTGTTGATTTTAAAAGGTAAGAACATATCAGAACATATACTTGTATCTGCATCCTATATATCTGCATATTTGTCCTCAAATACTCGGATTTGGATCTGATCTGATCGTATCTGCCTTTGTCATAAATGTACTTTTTCCCTCTAATCAAAGTGCTTTAGCAGTTTTGTACAGAAAAAAATGTCAAATTGTGTAATCCTTTTTTAGCAGTCCAATCCTCTCAACATGATGACGCAGCTGATGGATCAGTGACAAGCGGCGGCATCTCATAAGTTCACTCTGCTTCATTTAACAAAGACGCCCATAAAAAGTCGCTCTGGAATGAAAGAAGGGAGGTCAAACTAACTTCAGCACCCAACAATCAAGTTGAACTATTAAATTGTCAGAATCAGGCACACTGCATCTTCAACAAAGCCTCAGCTATCGTCAGTCTACCAAAAAGGAAAAATTGAAAGGTTGAGCCTTTCGTTTTTGTCAACAAAATGTGGTTTGAAAAAAACATATTCTGTATGTGTGTATATACTGAATACAGTATATATATATATATACTGTATATAAGGAGGGTTCTGCCAGATGGTCAAGTTTCCTCCAAGGCTAATTGGAAACCATATGTATATATCTTATGTTGTGTATGTATATGTTTGTGTCTTTTGTCATATTTTTTATATTTGCACTTTAAAGAATTAAAATAATAAATGTAGCAATTTGAAAATATTACCCTGTATTTGTATTAATAATCCTTTCTTTCAGTCTGCCCCTCTATGGCTCTATTCATGCCATTAAAACTATCAAAGACATAAAATGATTTTGCATTACGTGTTTGCATTAGCAATAAGTGATCATTTCTCCAATTATGGTTGAAGGAGGTCTTCTCTACTCAATATAAAGTGATAAAACTAACTGGGGCCTTTCCATGACATATGATTAAAGGCCTGTCACTAAATAGTAACACAATGCGCTCAGAGTAGGAACTAGTCCTTACATACATAATATTGATTTACTAGACATTATTATTTCTGTATTTGGACAAGCAAAAAATGCCTGATTATCTCACTGATCCTGCTATAATCCTCATGGCTGCCTTCACCAGACACTTGTCTTACTCTGCTGTCCCAGTTTGTCCCTTTGTCCTGCATGACCCGTTGAATAGAGTCTCATGCATGTGCACGTCCTTCTGCACCCTGGATGATCCACTGGATTCCTCAAATTTAAGCACCAAATTGCCCCCCTTACTCACTGTCAACGAATCCCTCAGCACTGGATATGTCCCACACTTTTGTCTTTTGACTGACTTGCTGCCTTTAGAAACGTAATGCGCTAAAACCAAGTTCTAAGAATGAGATTCTCACTGATGGAGGAATTGATTGTAAAATGCATAACATTCTATTCTATTCTATGACCGTTCACCTCTCTCTTTAATATGGGGTTTGGAGAGCTATAAAACTACAGAGCAATGCCGATTACATACTTCAATACTGGTTCAACATGTCTTCAAATTTATATAAGGAAGGAATTGGTGAAATATTTGGAGGTTAACAGAACATCTGTTATCTCTCCTATGAAAACACAAAGAGAAGCTAAAATAATAGACTTAATTTTAATATAATTCATAGAAAATTAATAAATGTATTCGAAAGTTAGCGCAAAGGGCAGTTTTTAACTGATAACTGACTCAAGTAAGAAAGGCTGGGAAAGCATTGGACATCCTGCATTCAGAAAAAAATAGACAGAAATTTAGGATGTGAAAAAAACCTTATGGACATGGGAGTAAAGCAGGTCAGTTGCCAGCTTTTCAAGTGACTACAGAGTAGAAGACCTTTCAAATTTTCCATTAAAACTAAATACAGGTTTTGAACACTGGAAAAGATAACTCCAGTTCGTTCATCAGTCTTAAATCCTATCAACACAAGAATAATGTGTTAGGCCTGCCAAGGAAATACAACCTAGGTATCTTATGCTGCCCTTTGCTCAAGGTCATAAAGAGCAATCCATGATCCACATCAGATTAGTGATGACAATTGGGGCAGCTTGTTTTAGGCTCTTTTAGAGAGTATTTCAGTGGAAGAGAGTTTTTAGATTCTTAAGAACTCTACAGACATAAACATAAATACATACAGAAAAACATATATATGACTGAGATGAACTCTGCTATCCACCTAAATGTTTTTTTTTGCCAATGTCCTCTGCGAGCTGCCCACTGGTGGTCAGTTAACACCAGAGAGGACGTTTTAAAGAAAAACTGGTTAAATATGCCTTGTTAAATGGAAAGGTGATAAGACAAATTGAACTGGACTAAAGCAGTACTGTAAATTATGCGATAAATTATGAATTATTTTTAACACGCATCCCATGCATGTTATTGTTTGTGCATTTCTAAAAGTAATCCCTTGTGTGTTGAGTGTTTGTCAGTGTCATCAGGAGTAAATGCATAAAAGTATTTAGCCTATGAGAGATGTACTACCACAATGTAATAATTGGAGCTTCAAAAGTTAGAAAAAGAAAATACATTTTAGTCCAGGTTAATTTACTGGCAATATTTGTTAATTAAGTATGTGTCCTCTGGCAGCTAATACATCTTGAGCCTTGAAATCTTTCCTTTTGTAGGGGTCAAATCATTTTGACCTAGAAACAATAGATGACCCTGCTTATCGTCCTAATATTGTGGAACCACATACTGCTGTGGGTAGGATCTGTTTATTTATATTGTAATGTATTATGCATAGTATGAATAATGTAGTTCTTTAATCTGAACTATCCAGATTGCAACAGATATTTTAAATTACAACTAACCCGAGTGGCTTAAACGTCTACGCAAAAGCTGAGACAATGTAGGAAGCGACAGGTTTTAGCGTAACAGAAGTGGTTCAAGGGAGATAATCTCAGTTCCAGCCGGCTGAAACCACGACCAGCACCATGATTTAGCAACTGGAAGGCAGATGCCAAAAGCAGATTTCATACTTGTTAAAAAAAATTACTCCTAATGATGGGCTTACGGCCTTACATAACATCCTCAGTGCACAGTAATCACGGCCATATTTTGCGGCGGCGGTGCATCAAATGACGACGGACCTTTAACCTGGGATGCAGCCGAGG
>OMKR01086028.1:0-10386 GCA_900302355.1 Cyttopsis rosea
GGATGTGTGTGTGTAGTATTGAGTGTTCCTTCAAATCCTCACACAAACTTTTCCTGCATTAAAACAAGAAAAACAATCTAACCTGACCTGGAGAGGTGCCTTTATGCGCATATCCACTTACTGTGACAGTAAACGGAAGTAATTCATGTTTTCACTGTCTGGTTTAATTGGGAAATGTCAGTGCGTTCTGACAAGGTTAGGTCAGGGTGAACAGTGCTGTGCTGCCAGGCTTTTTGGCTGCCAGGCAAATCAAAAATTTAAAAAGGGAATAAAAATGTAATTTTACATGTATCGTAGTGACAACATAAATCACAATCAAATATTAGACAATTAAGATTAGAATATTAGAGTATATACTGTATATATGCATAGTGAAAAATCAGCTCGATTCAGTCATATAGACCTTCATCCGGCATCAAGGCCGAACTGAATGTAAATGAACAACACAAAATGTATACACCGTTCCAGGCCCCATTGACCAATCGGCGCAGTGAGAATATTGTCACGAGGGTCCTTTTATAGCAACACTCCCAGTTCTGAACCGGAAAATGAAACTCCTTTGAGTCCATAAAGTTTGTTTCGCAGTCATTGCCTGTGCGGCAGCTCCAGAAAATGTAGAAAAAAATACCAAAACTATGGAAGAATACATACACCACAAATAACTAAATACTAAACAAATGTCTTGCTTCACAATTTGCCTCTAGAGAGACACAATTGCGATGACGCTGAGGTCTGGGTCATTGAAATAAACTTGAGTTCAACTTGAATTGAAATCAATTCAGTTTTAATTGAGAGTTTTGAAGTCGTGTTTGTGAGGAGACTTTAAACACACCCTGTGCGTTCATCGCATTGCATCGTGTAAAGGAAAGGAGGAAACCCACCTTTTAAATCACCAACATGATGTGATGAATGTGCAATATTTTATTCTACAAACCTCAAACCCACTCCTCTCCTCTTTTTCTCCCACACTTTTCTCTCCTCCTTGCTCCTCTGACCTCACACCTCGTCGCTCCTTCAAAATCTGTTGTTAAATGTTGCTAAAACCGATGGTTGCATAAAAATCAACGTTGAATGTGTCCAGTTGAGGGGTTTTCATTTTACTACAGTCCTAATATTCAATAAATAATACATACAAAAATAATGCAATAAACACAATATCTGAAGATAATAATCCTTCTCAAACAATGCATGATTGGCTTTTATTTTTCCTTCAGAAATGTGAACAAACTGGATGGAGATGGAGCGGCCAGCTGGACGGCATTTACTGACCGATTAGGATGGACCAACGATGTACAAATACTGTCACGCAAATAAGCCTTAAAGCGGAACACCACCCATTTTCGTCATTAAAATGGGCCACACTATACACCCCTGAGTTGTTATGTGGTCCATGTTACCAATTCCTACACCTCTCTGTTTTTGAGAACACAACAATCAGGCGATTTGAGAAGCTGTGACGTACCGCCCGTGAACTCTTTGGCCACGTCCCCTAGAGATCTCAAGTCTATCCAAAACAGCACGACTTGAAGATTAAATGCACACTTATATGATCTTTTTCCAGGCAAACGAGCCATATCAGACACTAGTGCTATGTCTTTTACTAGAAATAATAGAATCATATACTATCATAAACTACCAAGATTTACTGTCGGAGCTCTCTAGGGGGGGGGCTCTAGGGGGCGTGGCCAAAGAGGACATCGGTGAGACGTCACAGCTCTCAAATCGCCTGATTGCCCTGTTCTCAGAAACAAGAGAAGTGTAGGAGTTGGTTTTTTGGACCACATTCGGGGGGTATTGTTTTCGTCATTTTAATGCTGAAAATGTGTGGTATTCCCCTTTAAGGAATTGCAATCTCTACATTTACAAAATGTAATGAGAGAATCATGTTGTTTGATTATGTTTTCTTTGGCAAAGAAGGCAAAGTATTAATCAAGACTTGGGACAGAGTGCTGTGCCAGCCCCCACTTCCTCCTTCACGGTCCAGTTCAGGCATCGTCTAAAACCTCTACTAGCAAGTGGATTCAATATATTATTGCTACAGACAGCAAAGAAAAGTAGGATTTTTTGGAGACAAATTTGAAACAATGGTCTCAGTGTTGGCTTAATTGCAACACTGTCCTTTCTCCTTTCTCAACAAACACACACACAACAAATCCAATTTGCAGTGCTATGCTGTGAAATAAATATCTCGGGATTAACATCACACCCAAGTTAGCACAGTAGGTAGCTAGAAAACAAACCATTAACCAAAGATCATGAGACGGACTGAGACTTCCAACCAGACAATCACACTATGTTGGGGTGCATTCAACATTACACACATTTCACTTGGTTCCATTAACACACACTTCAAAACCAGATCAAGTGTAACCATATGTGTGTTTTACATAGATGTAATTTATAATTGAACATTAATTTTATGTCTCAGAATCTGACTACTGCCAGAACCTCCACTTCCACCACTGCAAGCTCCCGAAGTTGGCTGCTCAAAGAGCCGACCGCCGCAGGAAGCTGAAAACAATCATTTGGAGGAGATCTGGACACAGCGGGTGTTATCAACACCAACAACAAAGGCTCTTTCTTCCTTCTTAAAGCTGGACAAAGGAAGCCCACTGATATTATAATAATAATTGAAAATATGAGAGAAAAACTTGCCCAGGACGGAATTGTGTCTCCAAATAATCACTGGAAGGTATTTCTCCCAATCGTATGTGTAAATATGTGTGTATTTGGCATAAAAGGATATTAAAACACATTGCCAATTCAATATGAGTCAAGGTGATGTGTGTACCAAGAACACAGTAACAAATATCTTTCAAATAAACGCTTGATGTGAATCAGTTATTAATATTCAAAGAGGGACATGCTTTCTATCTATGCTATATGGCCACAAAAAATAAAAAATATTCTTTCACCAAGAATCAGGGACCTTCAGAGCAGATGCATCCTGGCCAAGATTTCTGCAAATTAACCAAAAAGTCTGTCATAAGCTTCCATTCCTGGCAAGTCTGAATCCCCTCAATAATTGGATTTCCCCTTCAGTTGCATTACCTTTATAAACAGAGTTCCATTCCCTTAGAAACTAGAGTTATATATTCTTTAATTCTCTAATGTAAATACAACAGTGGGGAGCATTAGAAGTCTGCTGTTCTCATATTAACTTAATTGTTTCAAGTAAGGAAATCCCTAGAATTATAATTTTTTTTAAGTAAGCTATTTGAAGACAAGATATAAAAATAGGATCCATTCTTTATTTTTGAGATTGTATGAATTGTCAAGATTACATTTCTTTGCACTGCAGATACTGGTAGAAAGTGTTTAAATGAACAGCTCTGTGCACTCAGAGTGGCACTGTCATAGGATGCCCTCTTTACAATAAGTCAATTTGTCTCTGCCTCTGGTAGAGCTGCTCCAGTCAGCTGTAAGTCGCGTTTTTGTGAAGTGGAAACATCTTGGAGCAACAACAGCTCAGCCAAGAAGTGGTAGGCCACATAAGCTCACAGCCAGGACAGTCAAGTGCTGAGGCGCACAGAGTGTCCTTCATCGCAGCAGTCATTACCGGGTTCCAAAGAGCTAGAACAACGGGTCTCCACGATGAGCAGCCACACACAAGGTGCGATGCAAAGCGTCGGCTGAAGTGGTGTAAGGCTCCCGGAGTTTAGCAAATGGCAGGACACTACCATTCCAAAGGCATAGTGTCAATTGTTAAGTTTGGTTGAAGAGAAATGGGGCTGTTTTTCATGGTTCGGGCCAGAGTTGCTTAGTTCCAGTAAAAAAAATCTCAGCAAGCTGTGATTCCAACTTTGTGGCAACAATTTAAAGTAGGTTATTTCATGGTTCAGCATGACTAGGCTGGAAAAAAGTCTGTAAAGAAATGGAGAATTCTTGAGATCATTGTGGAAGACATTGACTGAACAGCACAGAGCCCTGATCTCACCCCCACTGAGCAAGTTTGTGATGAATTGAAACACCGACTGCAAGCCAGGTCCAGATGCCTGACCTCAGGCTTTTGTGGCTGAATGTGAGTAAATCTCTCACATTTAGTGGTAAACCTTCCAGAAGAGCGGAAATGGTTATAGCAGCAACAGGGAGACAATCCTTTGGCCATGTAATGCATTATCCACTCAGTCTGTCACCTTTCACAATACACATAACTATTCACCATTTTTATAATTCTCCAACGATCCACCGCTTAATCTTCCCTAAGGCACCAGTATACTCATAACGAAACAGAACTTTTGGCTATCCTTCTCAAAGTTACAGACAGACAGGACATTCAATACAGAGACAAAATAGAACACAATGTGATAAGTGCAAAAGTGCCAACGTGACAATCCGATATTAAATAATTTGGACATGAACAAACCCTGACAGACGCTCTCTCCAAACTTATTCAAAGTAGTTTAAAATCCACGAGGGAAATCATGCTGGACAGCTTCAGTTCCTGCTGTAGCGTGTTCCAGGTTGAGGGGGCAGAGTAGGAGAAGGCCTTTTAAACCAAATTCTGTATGGACTGAGAGGACGGAGAGAGTGATGAAGCCCTGGGCGCGTAGGCTATAGCAGCACTGTTTATGTGACATGTAAGTGGATAAATAGGTGGGCAGCAGTCCAAGGATAGATTTATAAATGAAGTTATACCAGTGCAAAGTTCTGTGCATGGATAATGATGACCAGTTGACTAAAGAATACAGAGTACAATGGTGTGTGAGGGGTTTACAATCGGTTATGAATCTCAGAGCTCTGCGATAGACAGCTTCCAACAGATGAAGAGAGTGAGCTGAGTCGTTCATGTACAAAGCATTCCCATAGTCCAGGAGAGGCAAGAAAGTGGCAGCAACAAGCCTTTTCCTAGCATTAAAGGAAAAACAGGATTTGTTCCTAAAAAAGAAGCCCAATTTGAAAAGAATTTGGGTTGCCTAAATATTTATAGGTGGTCACAGTCTCAATAGGGTTACCTTGTAGAGACATGATGCAGAAAATTGTTGAGAGGTAATTTGAGAACCAACCAACAGCTTGGTCTGACAGGTCTATATGTTAGTCTCTGGCATAAAATGGCACAATCAACAGTATCAAATGCCTTGAACAAACAAATACAAAGGGCAGTACAATAGTTCTTGCCGTCCAAGGCTTCCACAATATTTACCAAAATTTACTACTTTCATGGCAGCAGTTACTGTACTGTGTTGCTTCCTAAAACCAGACTGGTGAAGAGACAAAACGTTGTTCAAACACATGTATTCCTTGATCTGGTCATTCACCAGCCTTTCAAGGACCTTAACTAAAATAGAGAGGTTGGGAATGTAGGCAGTTTCCCAAACATCAGTAATGACATAGTTTTGTATAGAGAGATTAAAAACATGCGACACTGGCTCGGCTATAAAAATCTGCAGCCAGGCGTAAGAAGTAAGGGCGAGATTGTCAGGGCCTGCCGATTTTCTAGGGTCTAGGTCCTTTAAGGCCTTACAAACCTCCCTATCATAGAAGGGGGTGAAGGAGAAAGTGTGGCTATTGGAGGCATGGGGGGGAGGAAGTGGGTGATTTGCCGTCAGATAATGTGCCAAACAAAGAGCTGGAGGCTATAAAAGTGCTTAAGATTTCTTCTCTGGACAACACAGGGCTTAGTACGGGGGATTTTCGTGTCTCTAATAGCACCAACCACACAGTGATCGCTTAGATCATTAGCAAAGACCCCTGTTGCAGAATATTTATGTGGCAAATTGGTAGATCGATAAGAGTTGATTTGTCTAGACATCTGGGGTTAGGATGTGTGGGGCTTGTGTGACTAGTGTAAGGTTAAAAGACAAACATTGAGCTTTAAAACCATCAGACACTGGTAAAAGCCAATCGAAATTTAAATCACCTACCTGGATGATTTCCTTAAAATGTAATTGAGATAAGAGCCGCATTAAAGAGGGTAATGTGTCAATGGTAGCAGAAGGGGGCCTATAGCAACCAACACAGATTAAATACTGACCACCAGACAAATTAATACTTAGAGCTAAGATAAATATTTAAACTGCTAAATAGCAGATTTGGAGAGCATGACCTGTGGAGCAAGACCGGGTCTAACATAGATCGTCACGCCACCGCCTTTCCTGGAACGGTCAGAAAGATAAATATTCAAGCCATCAATTGCTAAATCTTTGTCCACCTGGACTTGGAAAGACAAGTCTCGGAAACAACAATTAAATCATCACCGGTCGACTCAGCCCAAATGCGTGATATCCATTTTAGGAAGCAGACTGCGAGCGTTTATATGTATGACGCGCAACCCAGGCATATTCTTAAAATCTGCCGGCAAGTTACATCTACTTGAGGAACCAGGGTTAGGCTGGATACCAGACAGCAGTGAAAGCATAATTATTAAGCATTTTCGCTTCAGTTTCATTACATTCAAGTCACTACAGGAGTTCTATTCTGGCGTAGGGCACCTGTAGAGTTCAAAGAAAGGGACCGGGAAAACAACAGATCTCCAGAACCCAAGGACAGTAATGCCAGTAATAAGAGTCAATTCAAACAATATTCACCTGTGACAACCATCCATTATGTTCATGGCCAGTGAAGATGTTGCAACACCTGTGGTGATTAGACGTGGCCATAAGGAGTCTGGGTTGCCGATAGCATAGCCACTAAAACTCCATGCCACGAAAAGGCAGAGAAACGAGGGAAAAGATGTGATGGCAGTAGCCAGAGGGAAAGATCCACTTAGCAGACACGCATACCCGATCCGTCAGTAGGGATAGCACAGCAGAGAGGGTGGAGGGGTTCGGTCCACACACCTTGCAGGGTCGGGGCTGGCAATGAGGGCCCAGTTAGCTGTTAGCCTTGGTGCCAGGTGCCACAGTGGCAGGAGGTACCTCAAATGATCCGATACATCAGTGGGGACAGCACAGCAGAGCAGTGAGAATACCAAGTCATTTTAAATCGATACTACATATGAGACTTAGACGACTACACAGTGATAGCATTTAGAAGATAGGATAGAAGACAGACAGGGTATAGCTTTTGAAATGGGGGAACTGAATTTAATGGGAGTCAGGAGAGAGTAATTTCTCTGCTCACTCCGTCTTTAGCAGTGAATCAAATTTGCCAATTAAAATGTTTTCTTTTAAGATGTTCTGCCTCTTAACTTTTAATCCCAATCACAATCGTGACCTTGCCATTCAGTGTACGTCATTTTTCCTGTTGAATTGGGATTTTGTTGTGAGTAGCTGATGACTGTGAAATACTGAAAATCTGCTCAGACATGATAACATTGTTTGCCCTTAACCTTCTCGCCTCAGCAGATGCGAGCAGCAAATGCACAAGACCTAGACAACCAGTATAAAGACATAAAAACAACAACAAATGCACAAAGTGACGTACCCAAGGTTTCAAAGAAAGACATCAAGCTTCAGGGCAGATTATTTCTGTAGAAGCTGTGAATTGTGTTCCTGGAGCTGGGGGCCATTGTCATGAGGCATGTCATCTCTGGGGTGGAGAGCCCTAAGCGGAGTCGCGGTGTGGCAACCTTGGTTACAATAAACCTCGGAGTAAATAGGTTCTTCTCTCAGATGACACAAAAAGGTTCTTTAATGAGACATTTGGCACTCTGCAGGGGACTCAGACAAAGGCAGAGTGGGGGTGAGATGTGTAAAGTGTTTACATCCTGTAGCGGGTGCTGCTGGAAGTATTGAATGAAGGATATAAACCAATAAGCAATTTGTCCTAATATGATGGGGAATTAAAAGAAAGAAAAAGTTGGAAGGTGACCCGGGTTCCTACCTCGGGAAAATAGCTGCGGTCAAGGCGAGCAGGAAGCACTTTCCAGCTTATTTGTATTTCCTAGAAGCCAATTCTGTCAGGAGGCAAAAATTTTTTATTTCCGTTATTTACTCTGAAAGGTAAGACAGAACCCTAAATTACCTTCTGATAGTTTTTCTTCCACCAGGATGTAAGCAGCACCACTCAAACTTTGATTGAACTTGACTTGACTTGACTTACCATTATGATGGTATTGTTTAAAAAATAAAAACAACGATAACCTAGCCTGATAATTTGACCCTACATGATTACTGTGTCCAGTAATCGTGTAGGTCAGCGCTGGGCAATATATCGCTATGAGTACTCGACTACTGGGATTTTGGCAATATTGTAATGTCGTGATAGTTAAATGTTGTCTTTAAGGCTGCATTACAGTAATGCAGTTTTCTGAACTTCATGGACTGTTCTAATCTAATCTCTCTAACTGCTTGGTCATAATATCCACATTACTAATGATTGCTTCTCAAATATTTCTTGTGTGTAAATATCTTATGAAATCACCAATACTTATCGCCAAACCAAAACATCAAATTATCAATGTGTTTTTCACTTAAAAATGCGATATAAGTGCGATATTTGATTTTGTCAATAACCCCAAGACTTAATGTACTGTGCTCCTAAAAATACACTTCAAGTCAGTCCAAATGGCATCACTGGCTCAGAGGCCTGTACTCTAGTATAGTATCTTAAATATGCCAGCTCTGACACTTAAAAGTTGCTTTTTGCTTAAACTCTTTTCCTTTTAAGATAATCATGTCAGTCGACCTTTAACATCGTCTGTGTGTGGGTCTTGCGGTCTAGTATTGTGATGTGGAAATTACCTGCAGCGCATTTTAATTTAGTGAGGGTGGCTTGACTCGGCCAATCGCGCTCTCCTCTTTGCTGAAAACCCAACAACAGAATAAAGAAATTGTTAAAAGGAAGTTGTCGGAAATTATGTTTCGGTTTTCAGGTTTGGCTTTTTTCTAGGTCCGGTGGTATTTACTCATTTACATATTTATATGATATTTTTTTTATTTTCTCTATAATGGATTTCCTGTGTTATTTCAATCAGAACAGTGACCTTTAGGTTAGACCCCAGCCTTTTTATTAGAATTTTGATGTGACCACCCATTCTTGGAGCTGCCACCTGTGGGGTTAGAAATAAATAAATTGCATGCATCCATGGCTATTAAGGATAGAGTCAACCAATTATAAAATCTATAAATATATAAGCATCTTACCTTGTACAAAATTAAAATTCCACTAATGAAGATATAAATTGCATTAGTTGTCTAACAGAGTGGCAAGAGGTACATTTTTTCACAACTACTCTATTTAAATACAGTATTCAGGATTTCCTGTGAAAACCGAGTTGAATTAAAGCAACAGGTAATATAATACCAGAGTAACCCTTCATACATATAAAACAGATATTCCATAGGGTTAGAAAGTGCATGAGCGCAAACGTATGCATGCAAGTATTATTCATGTGAAATCTATTTCAAGACATTTGGTGAAACTCAACATTCATAAAGCATCTTAAGATGAGTAGGGGAGCTTCAGCAGACCGCAGCTTCAGCTTGGGACCAGCAAGTGAGATATATTTTAACACTTTGCTTCATCATTACACTCACAAGATGATTAATAACACTCCTGATAGTGTCCCTCCGTGAGCCGCACATTGTTATTTTACTGCACGACAAACTCGTGACATCGAATAAGGGTTTGTTGAATACATAGATGGTGAAAAAAGTCTTTTTGGAATCACCAAAAAAAACATTTATCAAGTAAAAAGTTCTTATACGTTGCATATAACAGCTCCAGAACTGTTTCTTGGGGAACTGGGGTGTTTTTTATGGAAGCAGATCTACTGTATGCCTAAATTAAATACAAATCAAACAAGGGAATTAAGTGAAAACAAATGCATATTAGTATATATATTTCCATATATACACATGCATTTACGTGCATTTACTGTGTCATAATTAAATGCAAGATGTATAGTAAAATACCATACACTTCAATTGCATTGCTTTTCGTTGTGACATGAATTTTTCATACCAAATCAAAAGCTAGGAAAACAATCAACAGCCCTATTGCATTTCACTCTGGTCCAGTAGGGGGACCCGTTGAGTGTGACTAAACTGAATGCAAAGCAAAGTTATTGCATTTCTGGATGAGGTTGATTGAAGCTGATTGCATTTCACAATGTACTTGCGTTATTCATGCCAAAATGAAATGCAATCAACCGTCCAAGGCATGGGGGCATGGTCCAAATGGATGGCTCCGGTCTATGGGTTTACGTCCTTGACAGCACGTTGGACGGCAGCATTGACACACTGTCGGTTCAGATAGTTGCGGTGCGAATCTCTATATTGCACCAGCAATACTATTCTACGTATGTTATTCATAATATAATCTCCTGTTTGATTCTTTCCGGATTTGACATTTGACAGTTTGCAGTTCAAGGACTTTACGCTTTGAAGAGAAACCAGAGTTTCATGGGCACATGAATTTCAAAGTAGTTTAGGCCACAGAACCCATGCTGTAATTGGACTGTCGATCGCATTTCCTTTTGGCTCGAGCAACACGAGTACACTT
>OMKR01086030.1:0-16493 GCA_900302355.1 Cyttopsis rosea
AGGCATAAATATACAGTGGAAACCTGAACCTTTATCACCTCTGTGGATTGTAGCACAGTTCACACACACACACACACACACACACACACACACACACACACACACACACACACACAGATGCACACAAACACACACAAACACACACAACACACACACACACACACACACACACAGACAGACAATCAGAATGTGGGACAAAAAGCAAACCAATAGACCCTCAGTATTTCCAAAAATCACACAGTCCTGGCCATAAGCCAGAACCCCCCCAACCTCAATACAGACACACCTTTTGCATATTTCACACCCATTGTTCACCCTGAAGCTCAGCAGGAAATCAATAGCCCAGTGAGCAGACAGACGAGCAGGGCCGAGCAGTCTGCTCCAAATTCAATTCAGACCACAGTGTTTGGGTTTCCAGCTGGGTGTGCCATGCCAGGACGTATTGGCACAGAGCGATGGCCTTATCTACCTCTGCAGCGGTGTGGGTGGGTGGGTGGAGTGGATGTGGACGGCAGCCAGCCCTCCTTCACTTCAGTCCATGGCTAAACTGAATGGTGGCACTGACTGCACCGTAGCTCCCTGTCACTGAAGGGCCTTTTGTTCCAACCATGAACACTGGTCTCATACACCCAGCACAATGGAATTAAACTGCTCACAGTTTCTTTCCATAAAGAGAGGGAGGAGGTTTTTTTTTTAAGAATAGAGTGAGAGAAATTGAGACCCTAAGATCTAGCACCCAAATCTATCTGTCAAACCATGCAAACAAACAAAAAATATAAACATATTAAAATAAGTGGTTATGCTTTGCTTCTCCAGCTTTCAATTGGGAATAATATATATATATTCTATATATATCAGCTGTTGCTGTACACAGCATCCTTGAGCATGGTAGTAAATGTTTGACAGCAGCGACCTCTAGTGGGTAGATTTGCTTATTGTACCTTAGAGTAGAGTACAGGCATGGAGAGAAGGCTGAGCTCAATACAGATTTAAAAGCTGCTCATTTAGCAAAAAGTACCTACATGCAAAACACTTTTGCATGTAGTTATTAAGACTATGTTGAGTTAATGAATTAAAAAGTCAAAAGAAGTCATATTTCTGACAAAATAGTAGTTGGAGAAATACATGTCCAAACCTATTCCTGTGATCCAAAAATGCAAACAGCCTTTCATTCTTCCATCCTGATGAAAATAGGTCAGATGCAAGATGCCGTTTCTATGAAATCTATTGAAAGCAAAAGCCTAGCCCTCCATTTCCACAAAAGACCACTGAGAAACAACCCATATACGCCTCTCTTTGTGCATTAGGTGTTAATGAAATTGAGGTTAATCCATTTTTGTCTCGCTTTTTTAACATCAGTCTTTTCAATTAGACCCCATAAGAGGTTGAGGGCGATTTAACCCCATTACCAGCAAACGTCCATAGGTCTACTGCTCTAAGGAGGCCACGCTCTTCATTACAAGAAAAGACTAAAGACCTTCACTGCGAGAAAAAATAAAGTGCTGCAACCTTTCACAAGGTTTAATTGAGCTTGGAAAGGGAAAAAAGGTATGTTATTACTTGCTCGATTGCCTTTGGGTTTATGCACAATGAAATGTTCCGTTCTGTGTCTGATGCACATTCCTGTTAACCCTCTGGAGCTGTTTGAAGACATTGGCTGGAATTCACTTACTGTTCATTGATTAGGAAATTCAAAGATTTATTGGTGTGCATTGGCATATAAAGATGCATAAAGGTGCAGTGTGTAGAATTTAGTGGCATCTCGCGGAACGGACATGGCAGAAATGGAATATAATATTCATAATATCTTTTAATCAGTGTATAATCCTATGAAAATAAGAATTGTTATGTTTTTGTTACCTTAGAATGAGCCGTTTATATCTAGATAACAGAGCTGGTCCTCTTTCATGGAGGCCGCCATGTTGCACCGCCATATTTCTACAGTAGCCCTGGCTCTAGAGAGGGACTTTTCGCAGCCACCGTAGAGTCTCCTCCACGGAAGGGAATTGAGTTGGTTGCAATCTGCAACCTCACCACTAGATGCTGCTAAATTCTACACACTTCACCTTTAAGACATAAGTCAAGCCCCAGACACTTTTAAAACCATCAAATCTGTTGCATCCACTGCAGTATGACCACTAGTGTATAAATAAATGTAGACGGGGCTCTTCAATAGCAGCATACTGTAGCAAGACTTTTGCGGTACAAATTATCTTGTCTTCCTGTTTTTCCATCTACCCATTGATCTCTGTTTTCTCCACGGAACAAAACAGAGATATTATTACCTTTTTGAAGAGCTCGGCTCTCTGTCTGTTTGTCAAACAGACCTCTCTCTTCCTCTCCTCCTCCCTTTTCTTCTTTACTTCTGGCGGAGTAACGTGGTACTGGTACCTATCAGCAATCACAGCCAAGCCGGTTGTTATTGTCGATGCTATTGAATACATAAAGAGGAAATATTTGTAACTGTTTAACTGTATTTTTAATTATTAGCTGAGACAAATTAATTTGAATATCCTTCAATTATAGATACCAGTCTATAGTTCAGTGTTAAGTCTCATTGTTGTTATTGTCATTGTATCTGTGTTATCGGACTGTTTTATCGCCAAGAAAGGATTATGAAGTATTTGTGGGGTCCAATATTTTTCCGGTAGTTTTCAATTCTGCCCACCACATAACTCACAGTTCATACTATTGCTATTTGAGCTGTAAATGCAGAGCCAGAAAAAGAGGAAATAGGAACCTCCATGCATTCTGGTCAGGCACTTTCTCAATTGGAAATCAATTTTGTGTTAGATAGCATCGTGATTTATGTCACTGGCTTGGCGTGACATTTGTCAACAAAGAGCATTCTAATCCAATCAAATGAGGCTTTTGAATAATAAGCCATGGCAGAAAAACTGAGAGAGGGGTTGGAAAGAAGAACAAGCGAAGAAAAGATAAAGTAAAAAAGAAAAAACAACAATATCGTAGGTGGAAAACTGTGTCAATGGATTTCATTTATGAAAAATATATTTTAGGCAAAAAGCTGCACAAAATGTTGTTTGTAAGTAGGAGAATATTTGCATTTTTTAAGAAATTGGATGTATGTATGTTTTTAACTGTTCTCTTTACGCACTGATTTACACAATATGCGCTACACATACGTATGTATTGAATGTGATTTTAATGCAAAGTGAATTGTGTGAAAAGCACCTTGCAAATAAAATATATTGTAAAATTATCATGACAAACAAGAGGAACAAAAAAAAAGGAGAAATGGAGAACAGGCAGAATGGGGAGTGATAGGATTGTCCCCTATCGGTGTACAGTATTTGCACAGAGCCGGTCGGTGAGAAGCCGTGATAGAGAGACCCCCGCTCTGGCACTCAAAGAGAGAGAGAGAGAGAGAGAGGGAGATGTGAGTTGATAAGGGAGGAAAAGCGCCTGACAGCGAGCCAAAGCAGAGATTGAGATGGAACTCACCGCCTGGTTCTGGGCTGCATCTCTCTCCCAGTAATGGCTCCATCACTCGGTTTGAAAAGGTTATCTGGAAATACGCACACACATAGACACACGCACACGCACACGCACACGCACACACACTCAGACACACACACACACACACACAATATGCTGATTGAGTTGGAAGGCACAAAGGTAGTAAATCACTCTGGCTTTTTCCTGGTGTGAGACAGAGATTGACAGGCTCATCTCTTGTCCAAAGAACGACGCTTAACCCTGGTGCGTTCAAGGCCCGATGCAAAGTGCATTGAAAAGAGAGGAGCGGTTTTTACTCCCAGAGCATTTGTCAGAGGTTTATTTCGTGTCGCGGCCAAGAAAAGGGGGATTCTGGAATATGAAATTGGAATGGAATATGACATTTATTTACTTCAATTTATTGTAGTATTTTAACAATGATTTTGTTACACAGGAAAAGGTTTTATGAACTCTCTGTGTGTGGCAATGTCATGAAAAATGGATGTGGTGGGCATATATTTTCAGCCTGCTCTTTGTTCTAGATGTTGATCTATATTGACAGTTTACCAACCACAACTAGCTACACTGGTTTATCAGATTCACCGTAGCTGCCCGATCTTTGCGTTGTTGCCAGGAAAGGCGGACGCTGGCACCAACAGTGAAAATAGCATATAGAGGAGAAAATGCATATGCATACATGTATAAACAAATACATTGAAGGGCTGTTTCTTATAACGTTCTAGCTAAATAAAATTTTATAATATGGGATTTATTTATTTATTTATTTCAAAATAATCTTACGGATTACCACTTTAGGTATCAGTACTAATTGATCAATTGATACCAATCCAATCCATTACTGTTGCAGAGCACTATATACTAAGACAACTAGTTTGGGGTCCTCTTTGCCTCTATGTTTAAAACAATCAGCTCAACTTACTTTTCTTTAATATCTGACATTTTTACATTAGGGATACTCCAATCTAGGTTAATTCCAATCCCAATACCCCATTATAGCCTGGTATCAGACCAATATCCCCAGTATAAACAGTTTAACAAATCCTCTGCTGACTCAACAAGATCAATATTTCACTTCCCCATAATGATTTAAACTGTCCCCTGTCCCCTGATGTGTCTTTCAGTCAGAGCCAGCAGAGGGCAGAAAGAACCATAAAATCTGTAGGAAGAACACCCTCATACACACAGTGTAAAGCCCTATGAAAGGAAATCCCATCAAACAGAGCACCCCATGCTGAGCTCAATAACGTATGAAGGTCGACGAAATATTTACACCTCATGTCTGCAATTATCTTGAAAGCACCTAATTATTAAACAAAGTCGTTAACCCAAATCTCAAACAAAGCTAACCACGGCTGGATATTTTACATCCATCCAATCCACAAGCGACACAGTGTGCCAAAAGTGTTTCTTTGTTTGCCTCTCTCTCTCACCATCGTTGTTGTGTTATACTGTATATACTGATATTGTAAGGGAGGAGAAGGGAGAACGACACAAAGAGGTTCTGTGTGTGTGTTAGTGCCTCCACAGCTGCAGGGGGACACAATGGGTGACATAGCAGTCCAGAGAGGAGGAAGAGGAGGGTAGTAGGTACCAGTCTTCACTTCGGCGTCTGACCACGGGCCTTTGGAGCCAAGCTGCTGCCTCCTCTGCTGCGCCCGTCGCTCCATCTCCCTCACCCTGCGCTGGGAGCGGCTGATGAAGTCCGGCCTGGACTTCTCCAGTGCTTCCTGCCAACATCCAGAAGCACAGACCCCTGTGACAGAGCATTTCAACAGCTTCCAGAGTTCCCATAATCCTTTGGAAGCACAAAAGGCACGCACAGCTACAACCATTTTGATATTTCCTTTCATCAATGACCTTGTAGACTGTATAAAACAAGACAATATTAAAAATGCATGAAATTGCGTCCCAGTCTAGTCTTATTGCCTGAAAAATATGTCAAAACGAATAATAATTTTGGCAGAATTCATTCAGCCAAATACATCTTTGCTGAAATTGTACTCACCTGGATTGAAAGAGTTTGGGCTAGTTGTTTAGGATGGATGGATCCAGCGCTCATTGGAACAAATTGTGCTGGGTGGAGAGGCACTGTGTTTGTATCACGTTGGACAGGGGTTGGATTGGGGTTTGGTTTTTTATCCTCCTTAACATCTCTCACTACAAAGACAGAAAAGAAGGATTGGCTTTCACTCAAACAACAAATCGGCTTCACTTTGATCAACACAATGCACTGACAATGGATGATCCAATGTATATATATATGAATAACTAAAATGAATCAGCTATTCCCAGTTTTTAGTTTTTAGGAATGGCTAGAGATGGTAGCGATGCGATACCTAGTATCTGTATTAGGCAGATACCAGAAAAAATGCTTGATCGGATATCAGAGGAAAAAAATAAAAAGTCACATTTTGCACAAATTTACACTTTCATTTAGAGGTCTGATTATTTGGGGAAAAGTGTTTTTACCGAATAAAACAAAGAAGTGCTTTTCGTTTTTTGTCATGTTAGCAAGTTATGTACGGTAGTAAAGTGTTTGTTTGAGCAGTTTGAGCATGGTACTTGTAATACAAATAGCTAATTTAGAACTAATTAGTTGTTAAAAACATCGGTATCGGTATCGGCAGATACTAAGGATTTCTGCATCGGTATTGCCAAAGAAAAAGTGGTATCATGTGATCTCTAGGCATGGCATATAACTACATTCATAAAGAATGAGAATGTGACATTTGAATGCTGAGATTTCAGTTAACTGTACAAAAGATACATGTTTGTATAGAGGGAGCATTTATGAGAGATTATTAATGATTAATACAAGGAAACAGTGAGGTAATAATACCTGTATTTCTCTGGGGTGAAGAAATAGAGTCCTTTCCAGAATTGCTATTTGGGGTTTTTTTCTGACTCAGTTGTCGCTGGAGTTTGATATTTGCTATGATCTTGGCTGCATTGAGGGCCAGGACTTCTTCAGCAGACTGCTGTGAGTCAGGATCTGGAACAGAAGAGTGCTTTGCTGTGACAAAAAAAACAACCCCTGTCAAATAATGCCATACACAGCCAAATACCATTGGATTTTCATAACCTCCTGTCTTGTTTGGAGGTAGACATTTTAAAATGTTGAACTGAACGGATGTGGCCTGAGGACATAGTAATTAATAGACGACACTCTTGATGAATGTGATTAAAAAGTAATTACAAATTTCACACAGAGATGCAACATAAGGAATGAATGAGGACGCTTGCTCAGCAAAAAACACTTAAACATATTGCTTCATCAAGTTGAATTTCCCTAAATTTGAAATGTAAGCGTCCCAAAGGGATACCCAAGAATTTGCATAATCCTAAATTAGGAAAAAATACACAAAACACAAATAGGAACGCACACACACACACACACCCAGATAACTGTACTGTGTAAATATATATGGGAGTTGCGATTCTCTTGTAACGCTGCTTTATTTGCAACATGTTTAGCAGCTCCAGATTCCCCTGGCAGCTCTGTGATGCCTCTGTGAAAAGGGGGCTAGGAATAGATTATGCATGCGAAAAGATGCGTGGGAAAACGAAAGAAGGTGAAAATGAGTGTCTGTGGGTGGCAAAGGGAGCCCTTGCTTCTAGGTGATGTTATTTGACATCCACCGAAGAGCCGCCGATGCAGGTATCTGGCATGCGTTTCAATTACACTTGCAGCTGCAGATAAAGGAATCGTACATTATAATACAGTATAATAATCCTATCAATAATACATCAAAGATGAGAGGCAGCATCAAACCTTGAGAGTTCAGCACCAGAAAGCTGGAGTGTGTGTATAATAACTTCAGGGGATTACATGCATACACAGTCATGTAGCCACACACACATATACACACACACACACACACACACATAGACAACAAAATGGTGTGTATTTTAAAGTGTATTTTTAGTATGTGTCTTTCATTCATCTCTTGAAAAACATAGATCACAGACTACTGCAGCCTGTGACCTAACAGCGGAGTGCCACAGCGGAAGAAACAAAACCTACCTGGGGCCTTGATGAGAGTCAGTGAAGGTCTCCTCGCCATATCTTGCGGCGGTGTCACTGTTTTTATCCCCTCTGTGTTTGGCTTGGGGAATGCTGTGGCACCCACACGACCTGTTTCCCTCGCCACTGTCCCGGGGCAAGAGAAGCTGCTGTTAGAAGTCACAGGGCTGTTTTTGGTCTCCTGGGGAAGCCCGAAACTCCATTTCCTGGTGACAGTGGGTTGTGTCAGATTTTCCTTGCTCATCTCAGTGTGTCTAAACACATTGCCGTAGCAACTCAGCGGCCTGCGGAAGCTCCTCGAGGAGCCCTCTCGAGGAGGCCTGAGAGGGGGATCTGTGGGGGATGCACCTGCAGGAGGGTTGCTCAGAACGAGACTCAGTGTTGACCGGTGCACCTCTTCAAGGTTTTTCTCTGGATCCCTGAGGGCCACGGTAGTGGCTGTGTTTGTTGTTTGGGCGTAGTTTGCCCTCTCCGGTGACTCGAGATAGTGACGTGAGGATGTCGTGCTGTGTTCAGGAGACTCAGAGTGACCTTGACGCCACATGCTGTTTTCTCGGAACACCCCTTCTGTGTAGCTATGTCTGTATTCTGGGTTTCTGCTTCTGCTTCCTGCCTTAGCAGGGGTGTAGCTTTGCCTGTGCTCCGTAACTTTGATAATGGTGGCCTTTCTCCTGTGGACCACTGTGTCATTGTCATTGTTGACAGGTGGATTGCACAATGGACTCGGCAGGCTTTTCCTGCAAGGGGTAGGGCTGGAGGTCACTCTGTGTTCTGTGACTTTGACTATGGTGGCCTGCCTCTGCAGGGTGACATGATTAGGTTTTGCCTTAGGGTCCATGGGGCGCTGGGCAGAACTGGCTGAAGTGGGGAAGGCCTTGGCCTGGCCAGAGTAGCTGGTGGGGTTGCTGGAGCCTGGCAGGATGATTGATCCAGCCACCTTCTTGGAAGAGATGGTGATGGAGGAGATGCCAACTTTAGTCTGCGGGACTAGTGTTGTCGGGGCAGAAGTTGTCTCCACGCGTGTGGGCTGTGAGATGCTGTCTGTTTTTACAGGAGAGGTGGTTGACCCTATAGGTTGAACACTGGTTGTTCTGCAAAGAGGCCTGTGTGACTTGCACGGATCTATGCTGTAGGCCTTGATTAGAGGCGCCTTCCCAGTGCAGTCAGTGCTGGTCCTTGCAGGCGGGTCATTGGAACGACTCTCCCCACTGGCAGGAGATTTGTTGGAACCCCAGCCTCTCCTTAGGGAATACCAGGTAAGAGGTTGCTTAGTCTCCTGTGTGGCTGTGTTTCTCTTGTCCGCCACCTAAACAAGAGGAGAATCTATGAGAAGAAGATCCTTCATTATGCACTGAGAATTGATCAATTGGATAAAATAGAGACTCATTTTGCATTTTGCTGATCTATACAGCCGCCTTTTCAAAATGTCAGACAAATGCAGAAAGCAATGCCTGACCATATTTAACATGACAGGGGATGTGAACAACATGGCATCTCTCTAATACAACTCTTCAACAATGGGTCAGCTGTTTTGTTCTCCTTCAGGGCCTTGTTGTTTGTACTTCTGTCAGATGACTCCCCATGCCTTGCACCAGTAAAATGCCCCAGCAGCTATAGAAGCAGCAAACGCAGCAGTCACCGCCAGCACACAGTGTGACTTGGAGTCTGTCTGCCACGGAATAACAATGAGACACTATCCTCCACAGAAACAGACAAACCGTACAAAGAAAACAGCAAAGCAAAGGATTTCTGTCCATAGCCTCGAGTAATCAGGCGAGTCCGATGGAGTTTATTATGCATATACCCACTGTTCTAATCATCAGCAGGTTTACTATTGTGGTACATAAACCTACGCTTTCCTTGGTGTAAACAGACCACCGATGCAGTAGTGCACTCAATCATGTTTGCACAGGTAATTTGGAAAGAATAATACAAGCCTAACACACAAAGATTAAATAGCATTATTTTAGCAGTCTCCCAAAGAAACACAGATACGACAAGATATATGCTGTATATGACCATGCAATACAGCCAATACAAAATGGGTGTTCAAGAAAGACCTGCTGCCAAAAGTGTTGACAGCCAATACACACTTCTGTGTTTGAAAAAAGTGAGAAACAACCAAGATGGTGGTGTTAGAAAGACAAGAGATGTTTGTTACCTGCTCAGTACTGGGAGAGACCACTTCAGGTGTCTCAGCTGCCCGCCAACTCCTCACAGCCAAACCATTTGGACAGAATTGTCTTTTCTTCACTTGTCCCTCTGTGTATCAAGGAAAAACAAATCGTTCATTGTCCCATTTTCAAACACACACACACACACACACACACACACAAATGACCCGCTCCCTTCCTGTATGACAGTGTCACGTGTTGACATTGTCAATAAGTCATGTTGGCATAGTGGAGCCTGACACCGCTCTGAGGCAGCTAAGCAGCCGTCTCTGTTTCAAGGCTGTCTCTGAGCTCTGACTGATACTCTATTGCCACCCTGTCTGTCTGCATGGCTGCATTTCCACCTGCTGCTGTTTCCATGGTGATGGGCTCTTACAACGGGATAACCCTTAAATATCGCAGAAACAATCCCCCGTGTTTTAATTGTGAATGGAATGGTTGGAAATGAGAGGTATAAATGAGAGCAATACAGTATATGCTGTTCTTTCTGCCGTCAGGTGTGACGCCAGGGATTCAAACGCGACCCCGCGGCCCGCCTCGGTGCATCTCTTCATTTCCCATTCCTTTCTGGAGGGCTGACCTGTAACTTGGGAAACTCAAAAAGTGCTCCAACCAGTCCTTCATCCTCCCAAACTTCCAATGTGTCCCCAGCGTAAACAAAAAAATGTTGTTTTCCAGTCATGGGTGTAGCTCTGAACCACCAGGAAAATGATTGTATCTATTGTGCAGGTGCAATTAAAAAAAATTATATTTACAGCAGGGGGACTGTTGGTTGGTTGGTTGTAGGTCTATCTGTTTTTAAAAGTTTGTCGTTTTAGAGAGTTCTTTAACTGTTGAAATTCATGGTATACATGAAAAAAGGCATTTTGTGGGGATAAATTTAAATAACTTACAGTATTCTCCCTTTTGACCAAAATAAATAACATGGAGTCCTTCCTCAGGCAATAGCGAGTCATGATGTTGCCGGATCATCGCAAGCTACTTTTAGTGCAGAGAGAACTGTGGCTACACGTGACACTCGGCGCTCCGTTCAACATAATCAGGCACCTTCACGGTCAACGCATACATGTAGATGTGACTCATTCACACCTCTCCGTGCCGCTGCATATATATCTGTAGCGATGTCGAGACTTTCCTTTCGTCCCCGCGACCTCTGCACTCAGATTTTCCGCCGTGGCCAATTTGTGTGCATGGCAGCGCTTCTATCATCATTCGCGATGAAGTGATGCCAAACATGAATATTTATAGCATGTTATTCACATATGATATAGCATATTCTTCACACTGTGTCAAATAATTTGTTTGTGTAACTTAAAGAACACGATTCCAACATGGATCCGAGTGAAAACAGCAAATCTGTCCGTCGAGTCTCTTTGCGGGGGCACATTTGGAGATTGCTTTGATTCCTGTAAGCAACCCAAATCCTTGCCAGGATAATCCATGTATAAACAAGGACAAGGTTGGAGATCAAGCCTTGGATTCATATGGGAGAGTGTTGGCTTGCCATGTTCAAAGATTAAAAGGTCTCCTTCTTCAATCACCCAGCATCAGTCCCTGGCTGCTTATCCTTCTCCCTCTCCTCCTTCCCTCCTTCCCATTCAGCTTCTCAATGATGCAGTTCTGCCAGACTATCTTAACACAACATCTAGGGAATGTCTGTGTTTTGGGGGAATTGTCTAAAGTTCAAATGTGGCATTTGGCCAACGAGTACTATAAGTAGAATCGAAAAGGACAGGGCCCAAACTCTTATTAGTAGCTAGTTAGGGACAGGTCTACCATGTCACATCATCCCTGGTAGTAAACTGAAAATCACTGCCTATGGGCCAATGCGCTTGTCTAATATCAAATACTGACATATTGAAGGTGCAATAACAATGCTGTTTCCCTACAAGGATTTATAAAGTATCATCTTATCATATCTTATTTTAAATATTTTCCTGAACAGGGCCTGATTTTATTTCCATATGTTTCTATTTTTACAGAGGGGGTATGTGTGTGGGGGGATTTCCCAACATCAATTTTCCATTGCCTCTAGCATTTCAGAATTTGGAGTACATATCATTGTTAAGAGACATATAACATGACTTTTCTTTAGTATCTGACGTGGTTGATACAATATGGCTCTTGATATCGGATGAATTTAATGGCGATATTCTCTGAGAGGCTACCAATACCATATTTTAGTCTATACATACACATACAGTATGTATATGAGAAGGCATTACCAAGCAATGTGTGCTAATGTGAAGCAATCACTTTATGACGATAACGCTGATGACCAAATGGACGTAATGGTGTGTCTTTTGAATGAATAGTAATTTGCACAGCACCCTCTCCCCTCTCTGTTGTAGTTCATTGCCCATTACATTGGAGTTGCCCAGCTGGTTATTAAAGCAGCAGTACAGTACTTACCCGGATGTCTAAAGCCATTGGTTTTTGCAGCATTCTTCTGAATTGTTGGGGTGATGGGTTGCTTCAGTTTCACCTGGAAAAAAAAGCCCCATTCGGGAATATGAGATGACTGTCAAAAGCAATCTACCTACATCTGTATCAGAGTGCCGATTTTAGGAAAGATACAGTATATATAGATTTTGATGGCATATTTGAATGACATTTTCATACATATCAAAATATTGTATGCTAATAACTATATATAGTCCATATCAACTATATGGCAGAAAGAAAATCTATAAGACATAATTTCATAACTATATTCTAGAGCCATGGGGGTGGTCCTTTTTTTTCTTTCTTTTTACCAAAAGGGTCATTAAAGCTATGCAAAGAAAGTGTACATCATGCATTGTTTCAATAAAATCTGTGGTCCTGGTACTACCCAATAAATCTATCAATTTAAGAATAATTTCATTAGCACTTTGGGTAAAAACTCCCACTGAATTTGCACTGTGACTTTCATCCTCTCAAGGCACAAAGTTCAATCTCTGCTGCCACTGCTCGAAATGAGTCGTAAACCTTTTGAGAATGCATTTGGGTTCCTGCAGAGTAAGCTGTTTTCAAAGGATGCTGGAGTGCTGCCTTCTCCCTGGGTAACTGAGACTTGACTACTAATGGCTCTCTGTGGCACTCTGTGTTTTTGTCTGGCTCGCCTGGCACTATGCACCATCACCTCCATCACACAGCACTTTACCCCCAGGCTTTCAGAGCTTTTTTTTTCCAGCCTCTCTAAACCTTTGGAATCATAATCAGACAGCCAGAAAAGATCATGATGCCAAATCAGAGGTGAATCTGCCCGCAGTCTTTGGAAAGATTTTTTTTTTTTTTTTTTTTACAGCTTAAGCTCTAAGAACAGGCACACAGCTGCTGTGAGAAGCAAAAAACCAAAGTTCTTTATCCCTAAAAACAATTTTTTTTCATGGGTGAAGACGGCTGCAACAGCCAAAACAAAGTCTCAGAATGTACTTGGCAATGGTCTCTTACCTTGAAAGAGTTGAAGGACTCTTTCTACTCTTTCTAGGACTATTTCTGCCATGTAGCACAAGTGAAATTTGGATCTGTGAATAATGGATTCTAATATATAGAACCAATATAAAGTAAAAAGAAAATTCCCTGTAAAGTATGTTCATGTTCTTTAATTGTTCTTAATTTTTATATAATATTTCAGAAGTTAAGTGTCAATATCAAATTAATTATTTACAGTCATTAATCTAGAGAGACCGACTTCTGTAGTCTGTAACAGCCTTATAATAGATCTCCAAACATTTGCTTGAGGCTTTATCATCACCAGGTTCCGTTTGCATTACCTGGCTGGCAGAGTTTTCTGGGCTTTGGCTGTGAGCATCAGTCAGCGTGACTCTCCTTTGGATTGGCAACCAGCCAATCTTGATGGAAGAGAGGGAACTGAATTTAGCCTTCTCCTTCTTGGGGGCCTGCATGATGTGAGCCCTCTCCACGCTGCCCCTGCGTTCTGGAGCTGCAGAAATCATGGTGTGGAGAGAGTCCTGGCTGCCCAGCGAACTCTCATACAGGCTCGGGGTCCCGCTTGAAGAGAAATCCCTACTGTAAAAGGAAGGCATCCCTTGTTCTCTCAGGACAGCTCTGCTGGGTTCTTTGTTGAAGGTCGACACGGATGCTGTCCGATTATTAAAAGGGAGCGCCTGACTGTGCACTTGTGGTCTAGGGTGGCCTCTCTGCATCCCCTCCAGCTCCAGTATCCAGTTGTCCATCTGTCCCCCTTCAATTGCACTTTGGGGCCGAGGGACACGATTTGTCCGAGAGTCGCGGGGCACAACGTCCCCCTCGGATAACAGGCTCTCCCAGTAAGACTCATCGCCCGATCTTCTCCAGCCTGGATATCTGCGCTGGTGGGCAGCTGTCCTTCGTAGAGTCATCTCTCTGGGGCTCAGGTAACCACAGATCGCTCTCCGGTTTCAGCCAACAATAAAGGCCCTTTACAGTGGAGGTATTAATGTGAATCCCCCTTGTGCCACTCTGCTTGCTACCATGGGACACGTCAGCAACACATACCCAGGAAAAGGTGGATCCCAAAACAATTCCACAGTTTAAAAATGAGAATGATCCATGTAGATGTAAAAATATTGAGAAAAAGTTAAACAATCCTGTCGAGATGGAAAGGAATCACATATTACGTCTATATATCTTACTTCAAGTCTGCTGTTTTGCAATGCCGCCAATGACTTACCCGAATCTAAAAACAGCATAAATGTAAGTGAAAAAGTAAAGTCAGGGTGTGATGCGATGCCTCCAACTTTCCTTCATCCGCACACTCTCTTGCGGCGTCTTGAAGTCAACAAGTCGCTATCGGACAGTGTCCCCAGTCAGGCATGTGCTGTAGCAATGTGAAGGATGCTTTGGCTAACAAAAGACTGACTGAGCAGAAGCCCTGAAAACTCAACACAGTGGGGGAAAGGGAGGAGGAGAAAGAGAAAGAGGCAGATACGGAAAGAAAAGTGATATGAAAGACACACAACAGAGAGAGAGAAACATTCAAAGCTGCTGGTGAGTAAGTGGATAGAAGAAAACAACAAATAACCAGAAAATAAAGCATAATAAAAGTTATATGTCATTCACAAGATCACGTTATCTCTACAATAGAATGCATTGGACGAAAGAGTAATAATTGAGATGTTCTCTAAATAAATGCTAGAATATGAAAGGCAGGGGCACACGAAACAATGTTTAATAGAGCAAATGACACCCAATAGGCCTGACAAATGAGAGAGCATCACTAATTGGCCGATTACCCGTGTTGCTCAGTGCCTCCTTCTGAAATTGCCTCTGTCCCTCTTCTTTACGCCCCTCTAGTTTCTCTGGTTTTCTCTTGTGATCTCGTGGTCAGCGGCTGATGAGGCATCGCTGTCCTCAAGCCTCGATTCACGCCATGTGATTTCTGCAAGACTGACTGAGAACACTGTGACCCGCATGATGCTCTAAAACGCAACAGTGAATAAGTACTTATAAAACTCGACGTCTGGGGGCAAGATTCTGTTTCACATTCAGTAAACACAGATCTGCTTGTTGACAAAACATAAAACAGCAACACTATATTTTGTTGCTTTGAATTTCAATCAACTCCGGTTGATAACGTCTCTCCTAAGAGACAGTCCCTATTTAAAAAAAGAAAAAAAAAACAGATTAAGGTTATGATATTAAAAAATACAAATTAACTGATACGGCCGTGATTTAAAGGTGCAGTGTCTAGAATTTAGTGGCATCTAGCGGCATCTAGTGGTGAGGTTGCAGATGCAACCAACTGCAACTCACCCTCCGCTTCCCAGCGTGTAAGAGAAGCTACGGCTGCCGCGAAACTCATGAAAAACATGAAAGTCCCTCTCTAGAGCCAGTGTTTGGTTTATCCGTTCTGGGCTACTGTAGAAACATGGCGGTGCAACATGGCGGCCTCCGTGGAAGGGGCTCCAGCCCCCATGGAGATATAAACGGCT
Source organism: Cyttopsis rosea (assembly GCA_900302355.1). Classification (NCBI taxonomy): domain Eukaryota; kingdom Metazoa; phylum Chordata; class Actinopteri; order Zeiformes; family Parazenidae; genus Cyttopsis; species Cyttopsis rosea. Next base: position 15,594 of record OMKR01086030.1, read on the forward strand.
GATTCTAAGGTATTCTAACACAAAGATTCTTATTTTCATGGGATTATACACAAATTAAAACACACTTATGAATATTTCATTCCATTTCCTTTTCCCCCCTCTTGCTGTTTTAGACATGGCAGTAATAATCAGCATAGAAAAAAAACGCAATACAAAACCAGACAAATAGAAAACACACAATAGAATAGAGATTCAAATGAGGTGATGTGCTGCAGTCAATTGAGGATGATGACAAAACGAGTGTGTCAATGCCCTCTGCTGGCAATGCTTCAGAATCTCCCCAAAGAAATTTACAGTCTGAAAAAAAAAAGAAAGAAAACACCATCAAAAGTTTGAAATCATTTGCACCGAGAAGTTACGATCTTAAATTTGGACGGGTTTACCATGAATAAACATGAGCGGTTTCATCGGGGGTGCACCGAGCGTATTCCTCTGAAGTGTTCTCTGAGAGAACTGACTGCTTTGGATCAACGTTCCTCTGCTCAAAACAACAGCAGCCTCTCTCTTCTTCATTACACGATTGAAAAAGAAAAAGAAGGGAATGGCGAGGAATTAAAACAAGAAGAGAAGTGCGGCTGTGGGTGTTCATGCATGTGCAAGTGTCTGTCAAATGGTCACTGAAACTTTTAACTTTAGATAGAAGAAAGAAAGAAAGAAAGAAAGAAAGAAAGAAAGAAAGAAAGAAAGAAAGAAGAAAGAATTTGATATAGGTTACCTGAAAGTAGACAGACAGACAGACAGACAGACAGACAGACAGACAGACAGACAGACAGACAGACAGACAGACAGACAGACAGACAGAGCAGACTAGACAGACAGACAGACAGACAGACAGACAGATAGACAGATAGATAGATAGATAGATAGATAGATAGATAGATAGATAGATAGATAGACTTT
>OMKR01086031.1:0-16589 GCA_900302355.1 Cyttopsis rosea
AAAGGTACAATATGTACCTTTTCTGCATTAAATTTTCGAAAAACAACTACACCCATGTTATATATTTTGCCTGTCATGGCGTCATATCCCCTTTACCCCCTCTACTGCTACAACTTCCACTTTTACCCCCTCTACTGCTACAACTTCCACCTTTACCCCTCTACTGCTACAACTTCCACCTTTACCCCCTCTACTGCTACAACTTCCACCTTTACCCCTCTACTGCTACAACTTCCACCTTTACCCCCTCTACTGCTACAACTTTCACTTTTACCCCCTCTATTGCTACAACTTCCACTTTTACCCCCTCTACTGCTACAACTTCCACTTTTACCCCTCTACTGCTACAACTTCCACCTTTACCCCCTCTCCTGCTACAACTTTCACTTTTACCCCCTCTACTGCTACAACTCACACCTTTACACCCTCTACTTCTACAACTTTCACTTTTACCCCCTCTCCTGCTACAACTTTCACTTTTACCCCCTCTACTGCTACAACTCACACCTTTACACCCTCTACTTCTACAACTTTCACCTTTACCCCCTCTACTGCTACAACTTTCACTTTTACCCCCTCTACTCACACCTTTACCCCCGGAACACCGGATGTTACGTCAGAAGACTCAACATAACTTTTCTCTATTTTTACTCCACTATTGTTTGTATTGCTCTACTATTACTCTACTAACTATTGTTTGTTGCAGCACCATTATTTATTGCCATTTGCTGCATGTTCTGTCGCAGAAGCAGTCCCCATAAAGCGCACACACAGCGACAAACACCCATGATCCCACGCTACTTCTGACATCATCAGACTCCATTTGTTTGTTATTGTTTGATTGAGAGACTCCTGGCGGCAGAAATTACTTATTGAAATAGGGCTGCAACTAATGACTATTTTGATAGTCAAATAATCTATTGATTATTGGATTATGAATCTCACAATTACTCAATGCCTCTAATTTAGCTATCAGATTTTAAATTTAGCTTGAGCTTGTTTTAGGCATGTGCTCACTAACAATAAAGACAATAAAGGTGAATACTTCATTCAAAAATACATATTTTAATGAACTTTCTTGCTGATACAAAAGACAAAAAAAATACCTTTTTTTTTTGACCCTCAAAATTTAAAACTAAGGATAAGCAAAGAAGCAGCAATAACATATAACAAAACTACAGCAGTTTTCCCTTTATCATTAAATCAAACAATCCATCTAAATTTAAAATAAATAAACCGTTTCAGTGAACGCAGCATAACTTAGTTTTCCGAGTCTGTGAACGCAGCACCACTTCCTTCCATCTCTTGATCCGATACAAACGTTCTAACCAGAGAGCCATGTCCACGTCTTCTATGAGTCCACTAGTTAATCCATCGCAGTTGGCATGAGTGAAATGCTCCCACACTTTGGAGGTTTTTGGGTCTGCGTGAAAAACACATGATGATGTCACCAACTAATTGACAATTAAATTAATTGGCAACTAATTTGGTCATGGATTTTTGTTGACTACGGCGATTATTCGTTGCACCCCTACTCTGGAAATAGATGCCACAGAATCACTCCTAGTGGCACAGAGTGACATATAAAGAAGTAAACGGAGTTCTTACCGATTATTCTGACTACACTGTTCTGTGACATGTTCGCCGGTGCTTCTTACGTCTTTTGTTCTTGTGTCTTTTTAAGTATGCCCCCGCCTTCACACCCAGACGTCCAAACATGCAGCTTTGAATGTGTCCTCGCAGCAAAATACGTTTTCTTTTGATACTTGTTGTAAGTGCAGAGCCATGAAGTACTTTGATACTTTTACTTGAGTGGGAGGTTGAATGGACTGGAGGACCTTTACTAGGACCGGGATATCACCACTTCTTCCTCCACAGATTATTAAAAGTGGAGAGATGGATTTGGGAAACTTAACCCGAAATAAGCTTGTCACAAAACGGAGACGGTGGTGGTGTGTTTTCTATTCTTACATCTGGTGAACAGATATCACAGGATCTCCTGAAATAGATTTCATCCATTTGCACAGGACGCAACTTGCATTTCAACTCGTGCAACGTAGATCTAAGCGCAGAACACTTCACAGAAACAAATGGGTCTCTGTGATGCCGCAGACGGGGAGAAGACCCCGAGCAGATCAGCATTCTCCTGCTTGGGAAAATGAACCCGGGAGGTTTTGTTTTATTTTGCTGGTGAAGCCAGATGGGTCCTGGGTTCAGTAAAACGTGGCGTCTCTTGGACACAGGCTTTATGTTGTGTGGCACTGGACACTGGCTCATTAATTCCAATTATTTAATATGCAGTAACTGCAACACGTGGCTCAAAAGCCGCAGTCGATGGAACAGCTGAGCATTTATGCCAGGTGCATTTACACCTGGCATTAGTGATCAGATCTTGCTATCGGATCACCGAAGATGCATGTTAATGCCAGGCGTACTGAGAAAAGCTGCACAACCCTTTATCTCAAGGGATTTCAGTAGAATGAGAATTTTTTTTAACGGCAAAACGCAGCGATAACCATTTTATGGGCAACTCGTTGGGAAAGCTCGTCCATGGAATAGAAGTATAATAGTATTTAACCAGGATAGTCCCATTGCGATTAAGAATCTCTTTTTCAAGGGAGACCTGGCCAAGGACAGGCAGCAGCATCAATACAAACACATAGTTACAAACAGAAAACACAGAAAAAGAGAACGAGAGGCCTTCAAAAGAACTAAAAATATTTAAAACAAATTATAAATAAATTAATAAACAAGCAGAGAGAACTCGCATTTAAAAAGAGACATTTCGAGGGGTCAGTTTCGTAATCAGGTAAATTATAAACATTGACCTCTTAAGCAATCTGCCTCTAATTCTTTCATTTTGGATTTAAAAGCATTTAACGAGATTAATTCATTGAGTTTCAAGTCATTCTGCGGCGCGCTCCATACCGAAGGGGCAGAATACACAGATGCCCCTTTGCCAATTTCCATACGGGCATTTGGGAACAGAGCACATGCGTGATAAGGACGCACAGGTCGTACGCGAGCAGACCGAGAGTGGCCTTCTATATAAAGGTGTAGCAATGACAGAGCCTACAGGCGGCCAGAGCAGGCTGTCCTACCCCAGAGTATAACTCACAGTGGTGAGTCGGAGCTGAACCTCAATGAAGAGTGGTCAGCTGTGTCCAGTGGCGGCAACAGAAATGCTTTCTCCCCCAGTGCCGGGTTAATAGATGTATCCGCTGCGTTGTTTAGTGAAGATCAGATGTGATACGAAAGATTCCAAAAACAAATTGGAGCATTGAGGTACAGTACCTCTCTGTCACTCTTTTCATTTCCTTGCTCTGATGGTGGTGTTTTATCACGGCTGAGGTCTTATCGCCTCTCAAACCAACTCTCTCTCTTCCTGTCTCTGTTCCTTCCAAACAGGAAAGGCGTCGGCGCTCGAGAAGAACGGCGCGGTGGCAGGGGAGCGAGGGCCTCCCGGTGAGGCCCCGGGGTCCAGGGGCCCGCCCAGGCCAGAGAGGTAGGACCCCTTCAGGACAGATCCCGATGCGCCCTGGCAGATCGGTTTGATAAATGATTGTGTCGGTGGCTCGTCCTGAGAGGAAGCCCCAGGGGTTCACAGGAAGGGGAATCCCAGTTCATTTCCTTTTCCTTTCCATATTGCTTTGCAGTTTCAGGCGTCGTTGCGTTCTAAAACGCGTCACCTGGCCTGGCTGCAGTACGAAGCGTCGCATCGAGGGGCGCTGTAGTGTAGAAAATAGTAGTAATTGAAAAAAAAAAAAAAAGCTCTTCCGCTCATCACGGAGAGGAACTGGAGTCCCTGGCGAGCGGTCGAATGTGTTTACACACATTTACTTTTAGAAAATCTCAGTTTCTCCTCACACCTCACCACATCCCTCTACTCCCCCCTGGTGGAGTCGGCTCGTTGAGGCCGTAGGACCGGACCGCTGCAGGCCTTCAAAAACTGTTTCTTTTCCTTTGTTTTGTTTTTCCAGCCCGGGCCGGGTGGGCCCGTCCAGCCACACGGCGTCCAACAAGGCCCAGATGCTCTCCATGCCGCAGTTCCGCCTGAGGGACAACCTGATCCGCTGCGAGCTGCTGAAGAGCGAGGAGCAGTACACCTCCCTGCAGGACTACAGGCAAGCAGAGGCACTGCACCATGCTGCGCGGTGCACCATGCTGGGCGGTGCACCGCTCTGCACGTTCCTAATCTCTTAACCTTATCAAACACCGAAATTAAATACAAATCAAACAAAGGAATTAAGTGAGAACAAATGCATATTAGTACTGTATATCTATTTATTTATATTTAACACAGATTTTCTGTGTCATAATTAAATGCAAAACGTATTGTGAAATACCTTATACTTTGCTTGCTGGTTCATATTTCCATTGCGTTGCTTTTCATTGTGACATGAATGTTTTGTGTCAAATCACAAACTCGGGAAAACAGTCCAGGGATGCAAACGACCCGCGACGACCCATTTTAGCATTTTATTTGTTTATTTTTTATCCGTCCGAGGGAACGACGCCATCCGGGATCGATTAACTCGTGGACTCGTTCGTTAGAAGACTCGGACACGGCTCTGTGGTTAGAAAGTTTGTATCGGGGTCGAGAAACGGCGTGATGCTGCGCTCACGGGAACTCGGAAAACTGCATGCGTAATGGGGAGGGTGCGATCCCTGTGCGTGTTTTTATTTTACTCCATTTCCTTGTTGAATAAAAGAAATAAAGCACCGTGCGTAACAGACTAACAGACTAAATATGTGTTTTATTTATATACATTTAAAGCTAGAACACCACGTTTCATTAATGGCAGCAACTTGCTGTCCAGTTGCACTCAGCAAAATTTACTTAAGATCATTTTAATATTCTGGGAAAAAGAAAGCCAACATGACAATTAGATTTGACCACGCTGTCCCCTGCTGGTGGCTTTTAGACCTGCACATTGTTTACTTTAATTCAAACCAGTATTTCACCACCGGTTTTAAAGCAAATATATCAATTTTTGACTGTGTTAATGATGCTGCTCAAATAAAAACCCTCCATCAGAACTCTGCCTCGCGGCAAAGCAATAGTAGTTATATCTATTTTAAATCAACATGATTCAAGTCTTTCAGTGGTATCATAGCAGGAAACTTAAAACACCATCAATTTTGTTGTCCTAAAAATGTATGTGGTGGTTTGGCGCACACAGATCAGATCTGGACCAACTGTCTCAGTCCTAGTTTAAAATAGTCTGACTCTTGGTTTAAAACATCTCATTTCCAGAAGGAAGATAAGAGCGAATCCAGGTCTAAATGAAGCTGAAATTTAACCTTTGGATTAATGGGCGTGGCCTCCAGGTGGACCAGGTTGATCTAAAACCGGCACCAAGACCAGACAGAAGGAGCCGACTAGTCCTTCAGTACCTTAATCCAGAACTTCCTAGTCTGGAACTAATTCATCTTAAATTAAGAAACGTCTCAGAAAGGCATTATCTTAGTCGTGATTTAGATTAAACCCGTCTGAGAAACCATCTCTATATGTTTTAAGATTGAGTGTGATATGAAACAATGAGCCCATAAGCGTATTTGGGGAGGTGCTTGTATTTTAACTATAACATTCCCTCTGATATGTGGTGGTAATAAATGATTCCCTTCCTCTCACTGTTCCTCTGTCTCGTCCAGTTTCTTCCTTGGAACTTACAATGTGAACGGCCAAACGCCAAAGGAGAACCTCACTCCCTGGCTGAGCTGCACCAGCAGCCCCCCCGACATGTACTGCGTGGGGTAAGCACACACTCACACACACACACACACACTCTTGTACTGGTATCAAAGTGAGGGCCGAGGAAATACACCTGGTTAGTGAGGACCTGTGTTTCTATTGCACTTCTAAACCAAAAAATAGTTGATTTGGAGACCGGTCCTCACAAGGATAGTCACACACACACACACACACACACACACACACACACACACACATTCTTGTACTGGTATCAAAGTGAGAACTGAGGAAATACACCAGATTAGTGAGGACTTCTAAACCAAAAATTAGCAAAAATTTGATTCAGAGATCGGTCCTCACGAGTATAGTCAAACACACACACACTGTCGATCTTTCCATTCATCCCTTACATGTTGTGGTTAAAACTACACGTAATTACTTTGTTGTGCTTTTAAATAATAATAATTTAATCTACATTAGTTTTGGGGAAAGTCACTCACCAAGCTCACATGAAACCATCGCCATAGCAACACAGGGAAACTCTTTGGATTAGTATTTTTCTTTGAGTGTCTGACATGCAGGAAGCAATGTTTATGTTCCAAATATCAGGAAGAGGATTCATCTCTGTTGGGATTGCAGGTGAATTTACTGCCGTGGTGAAAACGCTCAGTGTGGTTCTTCTTCTTCTCCTCAGCTTCCAGGAGCTGGACCTCAGCAAGGAGGCCTTCTTCTTCAATGACACGCCCAAGGAGCCCGAGTGGCTGCGGGCGGTGTCCGACGGCCTCCACCCTGACGCCAAGTACGCCTTGGTAAGGAACCACGTCCTCCACTCGCCTACTGCAGAATGAATGGGATGTCTGGAAAGTTGCAGAAAATAATTAATGTTCTGTCTAGCACATGTTCCTCTTATTAATGAAACACTGCTAATATCAGATATTAATGCTAAATATGCTCTTATTACACTATTAAAACTAAAAGGGGCCTCCTCCAGTCAGTGATTTGTCAAAACGGACAAAGGTTTACATAACTAAAAATGCTTAAAAACATGGAAGTTGGCCTGAAGTTCCAGTTTATTTATATAGCCCTTAATCAAAATACAGTCTCAAAGGGCTTCACAACCCGCATTTCACATAGAAGTCAACGGCCTCCCCTAGTCTGAACCCCATCCGGGCCAGTAAAAACTCCCAGAAAAAACCCTTTGGGAAAAAGAGGAAGAAACCTTGGGAAAGGTGCACAGAAGGAGGAATCCCCTTCCTGGATGACCAGGCTACAGTATAATCTGAGTGGGAAACATTAATATAATATAAGTGTCAAGGGTGTTGCTGTTAAAATGTCAGCAGAGCCCGAATGGAAGTGACCGTATGGTCTTTGTCTCTTCCTCTTATTTTATGTTCCAATCTGTCAAAGTGCATCCTCTTCTTCTGCCTGGATCTGGGTCTTTGTGTTTATTCTCCTAAAGAGACAGATACTGAAATATCAACAACTCCAACACTCGACTTCATTGCGCGAAGGGAAATGTTGGGAAAACATCCATTCTGAAGCGCTGGGTCTGGGGATCGGACCTGCTGTTGGGTCCAGTCGTCCAGACTGATTCTGGACACTAGAACTAAAGAGGCTCTGGCCTTGTCCTAGTCCTCGGCATCCTCAAACTGGCCTGAAGGAAGGAGCGGGAGCTCAGGCCGCCAAACCAGGCAACAATACTGAAAGTCAAGAAATAAAAGTAAAAAAGCCATAAAATAAAAGGTTTCCTTATAAAGAGCAATGGCTGAGAAACCTTTCCACAAATAGCTTCAGGATTTGTGTCAAAACCTCCTGTTACCAACAGTGTATTGTGAATGTATCACATTTCATTTTTTTAGCCTCTAAAATGATGTGTTGAGCTCATTTTGTAAGAAGGTGTAACTACCGCTGAGCTGACCTCTGGTGATGCAGGTGAAGCTGGTGCGACTGGTGGGCATCATGCTGATCTTCTACATCAGGAGGGAACTGGCGGAGTTCATCTCCGAGGTGGAGGCCGAGACGGTGGGCACCGGCATCATGGGCCGAATGGTGAGGACGGCGTCTCAGGGCGGTTCTTCAAAAGCCGGCCCTCCACGTGGCCTCCGCTCTGCGTGGACTGTTGTGGTTCCATGATGCGGGTCCGGACAAAATGAAGGACCAAGTTGAAGCATCCGGAAGCCATTTCTCTTTCTCTCTATCTCTCCATCTACAGTATATGTTTTTATCCATCTCTGTATCTCTCATTTTCTATACATCTTTATGTAACTATTTGTCTGTTTATTCTGTGTATGTGTGTGTGTGTGTGTGTGTGTGTGTGTGTATATATATATATTTATTTATCTCTTGATCTTTCTTTCTATCCATGTCTGTATATAACTATATCTACCTTGATTAATCTCTGTATCTATATTCATCCATTTATTTCTTTATCTTTGTCCCTTTGTATCTTTATCTGCAGTATATCCATCTCTATATCTCTCTCCCTATCTCATTTTCTATCTGTCTTTTTATATCTTATCTATCTGGATCAATCTATCTCTTTATCTCTATCCATGTATTTCTAAACCCGTCTGTGTGAATCTTTATTTCTTACTATACTCCCTCCCTCCAGGGGAACAAAGGAGCGGTGGCGATCCGTTTCCGGTTCCATAACTCGGACATCTGCGTGGTCAACAGCCACCTGGCCGCGCACATCGAGGAGTTTGAGCGCAGGAACCAGGACTTCAAGGACATCTGCAGCCGCCTGCAATTCCGGCCGCAGGACCCCAGCCAGCCGCCGCTCAGCATCACCAAGCACAGGTGCCACCACGCCACCATTATTCTGTACGTTTCGGACTCTACTGAAATCAGAAAATAATTTGCTGAGGAACGGTCGTGATCCCTCATGGTCTCAATTGAAGACCCCAAATCTGAGAATGAGTTTAATATTTACCCTTTTTACGGAATGCAATTTTGCATATCTAGTTTTATTCGCTTTTTCTTACCCTGTTTTAAATTTATTTCATTCTTTTAATTATTTTATTATTCTACTTTGTAAATGCATTTTGCTTGTTTGCTTTCTTTGTTACTATCTCCTCCTCGAACCAGTGTCTGGCGTTGCTCTGTGGTGGAATATCCCTTTAACGGATCTAAGGAATAAAATGTTTGGATGGTTTTAGAAGAACTGTTTGCACACACTGTTTCACACCGTGGCCACGATGGACCAAAGATCCCAGAAAAGTTGTTTTAATATGTGTGAGTCCTTGGGAGTGATGTTTAGAGACACAACGCAGCCTTTCCTCTCCTGAGCGTTCTGTGTTGGTCTCCCGCAGCGTGGTCCTGTGGATCGGAGACCTGAACTACCGCATCAGCGACCTGCCCCTGGAGCACGTCAAGGAGCTCATCACAAAGAAGGACTTTGGAACTCTGCACAACTACGACCAGGTACTTTGATGACCAGGTACTTTGATGACCAGGTACTTTGATGACCAGGTACTTTAATGATCAGGTACTTTAATGATCAGGTACTTTATGTACTTTCATGACCAGGTACCAGGTGCTAATGAATCTGTATCTGCGGCTCAATCTGACTATTTAATGTGTAAATTTAGACTAAACCCCTTCAGACGGCATATCGGAAGATATTTAGGTCAGTAATCCAGACGACAAACTGTATCTTTCTGTTTAACGGCAGCAGATCCCCCTGAAAAAAATGCAGTTTCCACATCCGTACGTCTGCTCTGTTTGTTTTGCAGCTCAAGCGTCAGATCGATGAGGAAGCCGTGTTCGTGGGCTTCATGGAGGGAGACATTGAGTTCCAACCCACCTACAAATACGACACGGGCTCCGACACGTGGGACACGAGGTAACACATGGCAGATTATTATTTTAATTATTTTATTGTTATTATACGAGTGGAATAATCTCTCAGACCCGTCAGTCGACTGAGATTCTACAATTTTTTTCTTTTTTGTCAGTGTGTATTACAATCACAGGGTAAAACAGAAGCTTACAAAAATGCACAGGGATAACATTTCAATGAGGAAATGTTTTATTTATTTTATATTCTAGGGCTTTCTGCCGCACTTACTAAAATAGAAATCCACGTGACAACATGCGCTGGTGGTTAACTGATGAGAGAAGCTGAGGTGGAGTGGTTGGTAAACTAGGCTAGCTGTAACCATGTCGCACAAGAAGTCATAAAGCATGGCGGCATTTCGAACTTTTGAAGGACAACCCTAACAAAGTTAAATGCAAACTCTGTAACAAAGAATTTGCCTATCATTCAACAACATCGAACGTGGCAAACCACTTGAAACGGGTAAATTGCATAGCTAGGTGGTCATTCTGCAATTATCTGGGCATATTTACTATACATTTAGATTTACAGATTTAGATTTAGATACATTTAGATTTGCAGATTTATTATACGCTATGCTTTTTTTAAATATTTTTTTTATCCGTCCGAGAGAACAACGGCATCTGCGATGGGTTAACTAGTGGACTCGTTCTCTGGTATTACGTTAGAAGACACCGACACGGCTCAGGTTGAAAGCGCTCCAAAGCAGGAAGCGATGCTGTGGAACTCGGAAAACTGTAATTAGTTTCGGAAGTGATTCTGCGTTCACGGGAACTCGGAAAACTGTAATTCATTTTGGAAGTGATGCTGCGTTCACGGGAACTAAAATCCAGTACAGCCCTATTATTCATCCTAAGTGTGTTTTCGCCACGCAGCGAGAAGTGCCGCGCCCCAGCCTGGTGCGACCGTATCCTGTGGAAAGGGAAGAACACCAAACAGCTGCATTACCAGAGTCACATGAGCCTGAAGACTAGCGACCACAAGCCGGTCAGCTCGCTGCTCCAGATCGGGGTAAGCAGAGAGAGAGATCTTAATAATGCATTTATTTTTACTCAACTCATCACACAGATATTCACGTTGACGAGTAAGAAAGGAGTAAGGAAAAAATGCCAAAATGTTTTTTTTTAATAAGGGATAATGTGCAGCCAGGGCATTATCACAAAATAACCCTCGACAGTGTGATCAGTCTCACTCTGAATTGATGATTTAGTGATAATGACCAGACCGTCATTATCACTAAATATTGGCTGAGGCTTAAGAGCTTCCACTGAGAAAATAGTCAACAACAGCAACATAGCAAACTATTCACCCAGAAAAAAACGTTGCCCTACATCCATCTCTTCAAGTCTTCCATTGTAATTTCTGTGTAGTGTCACCAGATGGCGCCACGAGCTAGTATTAACAAGAGCCTGTAGGCGGAGTGATGAGGGATTTGAATTGGTTGCCTTATCTCGTGTAAGGGTGTCATCACTGTGTATGTGGTCAGTGATGGTTTGAAGTATCTTAAACTAAGAAGGAAAAAACAATGAGGTTTTTAAAAGGTTTGTAGGGGGCAGCAGCTCAGGAGGTGGAGCGGGTCGTCTAGTGGTGGGAAGGTTGCTGGTTCGATCCCCGGCTCCTGGCAGCGTGCTGAAATGTTCTTGAGCAAGACACTGAACCCCCTAACCGCTCTCATTGATCTGGCATGCGCCTTGCACGGCGCCGCCATCGATGTGTGAATGTGTGTGTGAATGGGTGAATGTGAGGCATGCACTGTAAAAGCGCTTTGATCGTGTGACGACAAAAGCGCTGTATAAATGCACCTTTTACCATTTTACCAAAGCATATTAGCAGCAGTAGTTACGGTAGCAGCGCAGGGGGTTCTGGGTAACCGTAGGTCAGAGAGCCTCTCAGAGGAGCCGATGGGCAAATATCAAAAATCAAAAATCTCAACACGCTGATTGGTTTAATTGTTCCACTTCCTGTCAGGAGGCGGGTTTGAAAACGGAAAAGAAAATGTCGCGGCGACTTGCGGATGAGGTTTGAACACGGATTTCTATTTGCAGATTTTTGGGTTCTGAGGTTTTCCCATAAAGTTTGGAAAACAAAGACGGATTTCTTTTACGTTTTCTGTACATTGTGATTTACTAAATGTGACACGTGCACAAGCAGGATCGAGACTTTACTCGCTAACCTCAACTATATTATCTTTTTCCCTCGACTGTATTGTGTTTTTTGGGCAGGGGGGGGTTTCACCTAAAATCTACATCCCATAATAAAGTGGAACATTCCTGTGACTTCGCTGGCCCGATGCAGTCTGGCTCCCTCGGGTTTGGTGTTTGTAGAAGTAAATCAGAAGCTTGCTTGTCCATGCCCATGTGTGACGCGGCACGGGGCGGAGGAAGATACAAATACCCCTAAAAGCCCAAAGTTACCCACAATGCCACTGCGTTACCATGGCTACACACTGAGTTCTTAAGTGTGAGGAGCGAGCAACACAGAAAGTCACACTGATCGTGTGCCCCCCCGCCCCCCAAAAAACAAGCGCCCTGTGTTCGTCCAGAGTTGAGTTTCTCTGTGTGGCTTCCTACAGATGAAGGTGGTGAACGAGGAGGCGTACAGGAAAACCTTTGAGGAGATTGTTCGCTCCATCGACAAGATGGAGAACGAGTGTATTCCCTCCGTCACGCTGTCCAAGAGGGAGGTGAGTCCCCGGCTGGGGCTCCAACCTGATCCGCTGGGAGTGTTATGATAGAAAGATGCTTTGTAGTAGAGCTTCGGTTCATAACTTAACACAATTCATTAACATAACAATTTATTTATTCTCTCTCTCCGTCTTCTCTCTCCGTCTTCTCTCTCCATCCCCTCTCCGTCCTCTCTCTCTGTTGTCTCTCTCCATCCTCTCTCCATCCTCTCTTCATCCTCCTGCTGCAGTTCCACTTTAAGGACGTGAAGTTCATGCAGCACCAGACGCAGACCCTGAGGCTGTGCAACGACGGGCAGGTTCCATGCCAGTTTGAGTTCATCCAGAAGCTGGAGGAGCCGACGTACAGCAAGCCCTGGCTGACCGCCAGCCCCTGCAGGGGCTTCATCGCTCAGGGCGGCTACGTGGACATCGACCTGGAGGTGTTCGTCAACCGCTCCACGGCGCCCGAGCTCAATTTGGGGCTCCAGCAGATCGAGGACATCCTGGTCCTGCACCTGGTGCGCGGGAAGGACTACTTCCTGTCGGTGTTGGGGAACTACCTGCCCAGCTGCTACGGCACGGCCATCAGCACGCTGTGCCGCCTGCGGGAGCCCATCCAGGACATGAGCCAGGAGGTCGTGCGGGCGCTGGTGAGAGGGCACAGTGGGGGCGGGGCCGTGACGAGTCATCTATCTAACGGATAATCCCTGTGCTGGATTATTTTTAGTTTGGGGGGGTGAGGGGTGTTATTTACATTTTGAGGTGTTTCCCATCAAAATTCAAACTTCGTTCTATTTTTTTCCAAATGAAATGACTAAAGTTTTAGGCCATATCTTCTTATGATCATTCTTTCAGACTGCAAAATTGACAACATCTTAACGATGAACATCTTCACGATAATGTGACACCACCAAGCTCAACAGTGAGCGCCCACTTTTAAAACGGCTCCGGAAGTGATTTTCCCATTCATTCTCTCCCATTGACGTTTCAAAAAATCCTACTATGAGTTTTAAGCCTGGAACCAAACCAAGCACCTACCAGATGAATCGTGACCATAAAACATTTGATTCGCAGCAATAGTGTTGTAATCACGGTCGCTATGTGGTAAACGTAACGTAAACCATGGTAGAGTTCAGTGGCAGCAGTAACTCAGAGCCGACAGTAACGTCACTGCCGACGTCAGCGAGCTTCACCAATCAGAGACGTTGCTGTTGCCCTTTAGGATTGTGGGTAGTGTAGTACTTCTTCACAACATCGCAAATAAAACGTGTTTTTCTTAAAACAAAGTTGATATCACACGGACTTGTGGCTTCTCCAGGAGCGTGCACCGTGGTTTCACAGTCTCCCAGCTCGTGGTCAGTCTGCCTTGGATGGTCACCACATTATGGATTATAATCAAAACCTTCAGATTTCACTTCCGGACCCAAAGTGTGCGTTTACCGTTGCGTTCTATAAGCAATGATATAAGCACTGTTGCAACATTGTATGCTTTCAGAAAACATTACGTCTTTCCCATGAAGATGCTGAAAACTATATTTTCTGTATCTTCAGTGGTTTTGGGAACTTTGTTTTCTTTTACTGTACGGCTATTGACACAAAAGTAGATTTATTATTCATTTTAATTATTTTGCTGGATCCGCGGGTCCTGTTGCGTTTCGTCGTCAGTTTCTCTCCGTTCTCACCTTGTTCCTCAGAAACCCCCTTTGCTTTGTGCGTTGTCATCCTCGTGGTTCTGCTTTGGACTGACCCGCGTCTCTTCCCTCTCCGCCGCAGAGCGAGTCGTCCGGGGAGAAGGACTCGGTGGCAGCTGAGCAGCCCCTGGGGATCCCCAAAGAGATCTGGATGATGGTGGATCACCTGTTCCGCAACGCCATCATGCAGGTCAGGACACGGCTGCTGCCAGCTCCGTTCCCAACACTTCCTGTTTGCAGTTTGAGGCGTCACAATTAGGGACGTTAATAATTCACTGTTTAGCCGTTAACCGACAATAAGAATTTTGACCGATTAATACTATGGATTAAACAGTTAAAAAAAAAATTTTAATTACAAAATAGAAGTTCTGCGTGGGACCATTTATTTTCAATGAGCCAAATCATCCGGCTCACTGAAAAGAGACTTTTCGACACTACTGCAAGTGTGTCTCTGCTCCTCCGCCACCACGTCCGTGTCTGCTCTGCTCTGTACGTTCTTCTCTAATCAGACTTTTTTCCTAATTCGACTCATCATATCACAGCATCATGTTCCGTTTAACATTATTATCTTATCTTTGATATCACAATCCAAATTATATCCATAACGTACTCTTATGGAGCGCGTACCGGCACTTCTCACAAGCTGCCAGTGCTCTGTTCTGCCCTCTGAAGTGGACAAATCAAGTGGACATATTGTAAAATATTTCCTATTTTATTGAATCGGAGCACACTATTTATTTTTCCATCAAAATTGATTATTATTTTTTATTGTCTTTGAATAAAATCAGGTGGATGGACATGAGGGGTAGGTCTGCAGGCATCGACGGGGCTTCAGAGGACCCGTGTGGCTCTGTGATGCTGTATGCATCTGTTGTCATAGCAACATGAATTTAAGAAACCCAATTGTCTGATCATGCCAGTGGCAGGAAACAAGCACCGCACGTTCTGTATTTTAATAATAATTAAATGAATAATGAATAATTCATTCAACAATTAGTCATTTAATCAAATCATATGCATCATACAGTTTTCTAATAGGTATTATATGACAGCTTCACCAAATTAACGCTTATCTTGTTCTATATTATAAAATTAAAAGTTGTTAAAACTGCATGTCTGGTTTTATATCAGTTCAGATCAGTGTTGACCATCTTTTTCCTCCTTGTTGTTTTATTTCACCATCTTTCACGCTGTGACTGGATCCATCCAGTAAATGATGTTCAGGTTGTTGATCAGGACTGGAGGTGGGACGGGAAGGTTCAGTGTCAGGTTTGTTTCCGTTTCTCCAGGAGGATCTCTTCCAGCAGCCCGGGCTCCGCAGCGAGTTCGAGGAAATCCGAGACTTCCTCGACACCGGCGTCCCCGACTCGCTCCGTATCCTCCAAACGAATAACATGTTTTTCCATGCGTTACCATGGAGACAGCAGCGTCTGTGAAACCACCTCACGTGGTTATGTCGTCTTTCAAAACGAGACCAGACACGGAACAGAACAGATTTCTCTCAACTCCTGCTTTGAGTCTGGGAACATCTACGCTTTAAAACATTTTATCTACATTTTAAAACTTTAAGTCATTTACATTTTAAAACGTTTAACCTACACATTTTAAGACATACGTTTTTAAACATTAAATAATCTACATCTACATTTTAAAACTTATACATTTTGAAATGTTAAAACTTCTATTATACTATTAGTCATCTTCATTTTAGGACGTTAAAACATTTAAGAAACGTTTTTTATTAATCGACATTTAAAACATTGGAACATGGACATTCTGAGGCTTGACCCTTGACCCCGGAGCAGCGGGCAGTAACCACTCTGTGGCCGAGGCTCTGCTGCTGTTCCTGGAGTCGCTGCCGGAGCCCGTGGTCCCATTCTCCCTGTACCAGCAGAGTCTGGACAGCTGCTCCAGCGCCGGCCTGTGCCACAAGGTCAGTCCCTCTGCTGAAAAAGAAAATACAAATCTGGTAGATTTTTTTTTATTATGAATTAATTTAGGTGCCAAATGCCAAAAGTAATGAGCCAATATTGCAAACAATACGTAAAAAAAAAAAAAAAGAATCCCAGAAACTGGGGTTCATTTGACTTGGATGTGACCCAAAGTAGAGTGGGAAAAGAGATTGGGAAATATTTGTATTTGATTAATTAATTAAGCGATATAGACAACATTTTATTTTATTGTATATTTTAGACCATGTTTATGATTTTCACATTATCCTAATATACCCATATTTCACCGCCAAAATCTAGATTTTGTTCAATTATTTTCTATTTCTCCCCGATTTTTTTCATACCCCTGAAATCTTTGCCACAGTGACATCTCACGATCCCCAAAGTCTGGTTCAATATTCCGATTTTTCTGTTTTAAATCTAGTTCATTATTCGTTTTTTGGGCATTTTTCATTCAATTCATTCAAAATTTTAAAAAAATTTCTTTGCCGTCTCACCACTGATTGTATCTGTGCTGTGCGCATTAAAGATGTCCTCCCTTAATTAGTTGATTCTGAGACGTTGTTTTGTTGGGTGTGTCCTCAGGTCATTTCCTCGCTACCTCAGTGCCATAAGAATGTGTTTGACTACTTGGCCGCCTTCCTCCGAGAGCTGCTGAAGAACTCCGCTCACAATCACCTGGATGTCAACATCTTAAGTAAGAGAAGGAAGGAGGTCGTCGCTCAGCTCTTTCCCTTCAGAGATGTTT
>OMKR01086036.1:0-10000 GCA_900302355.1 Cyttopsis rosea
ATGTACAAAAATGGAGAACGGAAGGGGTTCAATTCCCGCCTGGGGACCTGTTGGCACCGTGCTCCGGTGGGTTATCGACAAATCAGGGGCCTTTCTGTGTGGAGTTTGCACGTTCTCCCCATGTTTGCATTGGGTCTCCTCCAACATAAGGACCCTGACTAAAAACGTGCAGAACACTTCCTGTCCTGTCCCTGACCACGGCATGGACCCATGTAGACTGTATCTCATCGTTCACCACGGCATGGACCCATGAGACTGTATCTCATCGTTCACCACTCCTGCGTGTGTGTGTGTGTCACCCTCCGTGTGTGTGGTATAATGTGTGATGAATAAATCATTCTTCTTCTTATCTAAAGCAGCAAATAGTTGCAAAAACAAAGGCACACACACAGATGCAAAAAACATACTTGCTTACTTTGATTTTACTCTGAAGTGTGATTTCATATGGCAACGGAAAACGATGTAATTAGATTAGATTAGATTAGATACTTTATTCATCCCTGGAGGGAAATTGCGGTATTACAGCAGTTTACATCAGAATAAATAGGCAATAAAAAATTAAGCGATAAAAATAGAAAATATTAATAAATTGGGAATAATCAATAAATCTAAACATAAACCTTTGTATGAACAATGTGAAGTGTAAAAGCAGGGAATTCCGCACGGATGCATAAATATCTGACCTATAACCCTATGTACTGTATGTACATTATGGTTATAAGCAGAGTGGATAGGAACATTAAAATACAGTGGTGTGAAAAAATGTTTGCCCCCTTCCTGATTTCTTATTTTTTTGCATGTTTGTTGGGGCAAACACTTTTTCACACCACTGTATATACAATGGTGCGATGGTAATTCCGATTGTGTTATCAGTGCTGGTGCATCGATACAAGGATATAAGAACATCAAATCTAATCTGTTTGGAATTTTATTTTATTTTAGGAACATGTTTCCTCCCAACCTGGTGGAGGCGTGCTTCAAGCAGGTCAGCTCACTATCTTTCCCCGTTAATTACATTAACTAATTTCATCTTAATATTTCTTCACACTCCACACGCACCCAAATTCATGACGTCCTTATGACGTTTTCCGCTCGTTTTTCTCACAGTATAAGACGATGTACAAGAAAACGGTGAGCATCAGGAATGTGACTGTGGAGCTGAATACCACCGACGCTCCCAATGCCACGGAGTCCGTCGCCGTCAACCTGAGCAGGGTGCTGCACACCATCCAGGTGGGAGCGTAGAATCCATCAGATATCCAATGACATATGAGATATATGAGATGTATGAGATATCCATCTAACTTTTATGCTCACTAGCTGGGACTAAATTTGATTAAAGATATCAAGGGCATTGCATGCATATCAACCTTAACAGCCGTAAATGAAATATAAATATTTTTTTACTATTTTTCGTATATACAATTTTTATTACTTTATTTTTATTGCTTATTTTGTTCTGATGCGAATTGCTGTAACACTGCAATTTCCCTGGATGGATGGATCTATCTGTCTATCTGTCTGTCTGTCTGTCTATCTATCTATCTATCTATCTATCTATCTATCTATCTATCTATCGGTCTATCTTTAAGACATAAGAGTTATACAGAACAGTTATATTTCATACACACATGCGTGTGCACTCCCTTATACACATTAAAACACACATGGAAAAAACAATGATAAAGTTATTGTTAAATATTATAAATAATCCATTCAGTAGCATGCATAAACGTGAAATCCCCTACACTACAAATTTATCGATATCTCCCTTTTCTGTTTCATTATCTTAAAATTTGCCTCTGGCCCGGCAGGAGAGCGTGGAGGAGAGTGTCCCGGTGGCGGGCTCCTCCAGCGGGGTCAACGCTCTGGGGCTGGTGGTGTTCTCCCTGTGCTTCGGCCTGGTGATCGGCAGCATGAAGCAGCAGGGCCGTCCGCTACGGGACTTCTTCAACAGCCTCAACGAAGCCATCATGAGGCTGGTGGCCGTCATCATCTGGTCAGTGAAGACGTGAACATCCTCAAAAAAAGATCTGTAACTGCTGCTTATTCCTACAGAAGATGTAGCTGTGACTGTGATATCCAGTGACACTTGTTACTTATTACTTATTAGTCGCTTTGGACAAAAGCAACTTACAATAATTAAATTACTAAATTATGTAATGTAATGCAATGTACTGTAAAATGATATAAAAACGCTTATGTACCGACAGAAACACATTTTGTGAATATAAATTATATTGATTATTAAATCCAGTTGGCTCAATTAATTAATTAAGAGTTAATTATTTTTTTATATTACACGGCTCTGTGGAATACTTGATTGTGATTGGTCGATAGCGCT
Source organism: Cyttopsis rosea (assembly GCA_900302355.1). Taxonomy (NCBI): domain Eukaryota; kingdom Metazoa; phylum Chordata; class Actinopteri; order Zeiformes; family Parazenidae; genus Cyttopsis; species Cyttopsis rosea. Next base: position 2,345 of record OMKR01086036.1, read on the forward strand.
ATCATCAGCGGCCATTTATTTCACAATAATGACCAGTGATCTCTTAATAATGACCGGTGCCACGGCAACTACTTAAAAAAATGAATATTAAAAAAAGGTATATTTTTCTTATATTTTTGGTGATGCTGGCAGCTATAATTGATAAAACGATCAATCTTTTAGCTGAGTTTGTGCTGATCTTTCAGATTATTATCATTACACCAAGATTTGGGTTTAATTAACACATTCTTTTAAAATAATTTTCATTCATTTCTATTTATTTCTATTTATTTCTATTTATTTCTATTTATTTCTATTTATTTCTATTTATTTATTTGTTTGTTTGTTTGTTTGTTTATTTTTAAAATATGTAAAAATATAAATTTCATTTATTGTAGTTGATTCTTCCTGTTTACAGAATAAATGAATATATATTAAAAAATAAAAAGATTATTATTATTATTATTATTATTATTATTATTATTATTATACCAGATAACAGTTCATTGCCCATCTCAGTTCCTATACTTCCCATGTCTCCTCCCTCAGGTACGCCCCGGTCGGCATCCTCTTCCTCATCGCGGGGAAGATCGTGGAGATGAAGGACCTGGCGCAGGTGGGCGGCCAGCTGGGCATGTACACCGTCTCCGTCATCGTCGGCCTCCTCATCCATGGCCTCTTCGTCTTGCCTCTGCTCTACTTCGTGGTGACCAGGAAGAACCCCTACAGCTTCATCGCTGGCCTGCTGCAGGCACTCATCACCGCCCTGGGAACCTCATCCAGGTGAAAGACACTGGTCTCCATGGACACTGCTGCCATGGCACCCGTGAGGGTGTAAAGGTCCTTTGGGTGGCAAGAGTGGCCAAAGAGAAAACTTTGGTGATTAATGAGAGTTGGTAAAAATGTACTCTGTATAGTGGTGTGTAGTACAGTACATACTGTATGAGAGGTGCTGTTTGAATTTTGGGTAGAAATGTTTTAATACACACCTATACAAAAATTAAGCTAGTTCTATCAGACAACTCGACGGCGCCACAGGCTTCCATGCCCTCATGGGTTGGCCTATGTAAGCAGCCAAGAGAGTAAGTATATACATATATAATTAACACCACAATTTGGTAGCGAGTGGCCTCCTAGAAAACAGCATTTTCATCCTCAACATATTAGATAAGCTTTCATAAACAGCTAATCTAATTTCATATTATTTCACTCGATGTGTAATTGATCTGATGTGGTTCTGTCCTTAGCTCGGCCACGCTGCCGATAACTTTCCGCTGTTTGGAGGAAAACAACCGCGTTGACAAGCGCGTGACGCGGTTTGTTCTCCCCGTCGGCGCCACCATCAACATGGACGGAACCGCGCTCTATGAGGCCGTGGCGGCCATCTTCATCGCCCAGGTCAACGACATGGAGCTCAACTTTGGTCAGATACTCACCATCAGGTTAGCTTTTCAGTCCTAATATCCCTAAATATGCTATAAATATGCTATAAGCGTATCCCTATTAGTGTCCTTAATATCCCTAAGTGTCACAAAAACAAGACATAAATCGGTTGTTTCAGTAGTTAAAGAAAAGATTACACCACAAACTATGACGGGAAAACATTTTCAAATCGGGGAAAATGATTATATTTAATTCTATAATATTTTAATATTTTAAAATATTTTGCCTTTTTGATTCTGTCATTCTCTCCAAATTAGAATGACTTTACTACATTATGTCACTACAGGTACAGTAAATGTCACTAGGTTGCTGTATTTTACTACGGTATGATTTTCATATTTTGCCCTGTTGAATCATTAGAATCAGTATGATAAAATTGGCCGCAGAGAGAAAAGGTTTCTATCTTTAACTCTAATGGCTGCTATAATTTTGTATAAATAAACGAGGTGTCACTTTTTTCGTGTATTGTATTTTTACACCGGTAGCGAGTGGTGTTGAGTTTCAATATTTGTATGGATCCTCATACACCCTCTCACCCTCCTGGTCCCACTAGGGACGGTACAGTACATGAGCTGTGTGTGTTTGTTTCCCTTTCATAAATGTCTCCCACCCTGCATCCCTCCCACTCAGTATCACGGCAACCGCTGCCAGCATCGGAGCAGCAGGCATCCCTCAGGCCGGGCTGGTTACCATGGTGATCGTATTGACTTCGGTGGGACTGCCCACGGGGGACATAACGCTGATCATCGCCGTGGATTGGTTCCTGTGAGTTCCCATTAAATGTCAGCTTGACGGGGATTGGTTTGAGTCTGCCTCTCTCTAAATGTCATAACGAAGCTTCAGAGAAGCCCAGAGGCAGCGCCAATCACAAAGGTTATCAATGCATAATGCAGGTTGTCAATATATCTATGAATATATACTTATTAGGGCTAGGAAAATGTAAAATAATTAACTCAAATGACGCAGCAGCTTTTTTTTCTTCATTTTGTTTAATTGTGTGTGCTGTAGTTCACAGGGGAGAGAGTGTTTTCAATTTTAGAAGATACCATCAAAATATATTATTTGATTTTTAATATATTTGCTTTGTGACTCTATATTAATGTGGTGATTTAGTTAAAACTTATTATTATATGATTATAAGTCTTTTGAAGTCTTTTAAACCTGTGCTGTCAGCGGACTGGGCATATAACAGAGGGGATTTCTGCAACTCTGCAAGTAATAATCATCAAGAACCATTTACAATAACTCTGTCCTTTAGATGACCTTTGGAATAACAAGAGCACAGCATTTCTTTTATACAGTATATTGTGGTCCCCAATAATCCCCCTCTTCAGAGGACAACCACACCATGTTTTGATCAACTAAACAACTAACCATCATAGCTTCTCCAAGAGGGGTGTAAGTGAAACATAGAGACAAACAACAAGAATTTGACAAAACACAGTTAAATCAACAAAAGTCGTAACAACAATTGATTGCACATGGTCTCTTCCTGTAACATCTAAATCTAGAAGATTAGATGTTCATCTACAAGACAAGAGAAAGACGTAATCAGGAGAGGTTTCAAGGGAGGGTGTGTCGGGATTGTTCCCCGATTAATGCTGGAGTATTCAGCCACCCACGGCCGCAAGAACACCCCGAGTTCAAAGCGCTCCGAACCCCCCCGATTCACTGCCCTTGATATAATTCTTTCATCAGAGATCGCCTGCGGACCACCACCAACGTGCTCGGCGACTCGCTGGGGGCCGGCATCGTCGAGCACCTCTCCCGCCTGGAGCTGCAGGGCCAGGACGCTGAGCTGGGAAACTCCGTCATCGAGGAGAACGAGAAGCCCTACCAGCTGATCTGCCAGGAGAACGACTCGGTGAAACACCGCAACAGCGAGACCACCATGTGAGGCCGCCATACGGCCTTTACCGGAAATATATTTTAGGGTGAAAGTGCTAAGAGACAGGCTCAGAAATGGATCTCGGAGATAGGAAAGTCGTTTTTTGGCAGACTTGAACACAGCAGCCCATCGGGTTTTCCAGAGTGATACTACACAAAAAGTAACGTTTGTTTTTTGTTCTTTCCCCGCAGAGCAACAATCACATATTTCTTTCAATCGCTAAAATGTTATTTGTAATTCTCCGAGCTAAGGATACAATAACAAATTAGCCCAAGTTCTCTGGAAACCGGTGCAGGAGGTCAGATAAGAACTGGGGTAATTTCATTAAAAGGTTGAGATTGTTCTTTCCAAATTAACACGAGCCCCAAGCCTTTTTTTATATATCTACTCGGCAGACTTGGTCATAACAAATATATAATATATAATATAAGATACAGTCTGAGCAAAGGTTTGGACATTTGAAAACTATTGTCCATTTAAAGACACAAGTTCAACAAATCTCCATCGAACCAGTGCTATATGGTATTACTTTGTGAGAAAGAAATATTATTATTATTATGATTGTGTAAATCCATGTTATCACGGCCTATTCATGAAAATCTCATTTAGAATCATTTTTGTAAACGACTCATTTTTACTACCTCTAACATGACTCTAATGTGTTTTTGGACGTGTAAATATGTAAATGACCGCACGCACTTTGTCACTGTATTACCAATAATGCATTTGACTATTGGACGGTGTTTTGGGCTGGATGTGGAGCGTAGGTGGTTGTTTTGCATTATTATTATTGCATAGTACTATGAGGTCGATATTTTCTTGGTGACTTAAATGATCAATCAATGCTTTCTTATGAGCATTTTATTTCTATTTCTTGTTTTTTTTTAAAATATTTGTTAGTTTCAGTTTGATCCTAATGCACGATCGATTAAAGACTGAATTACTGCAGGAAAGTAATACCTGTCTTAGAAATGCATTTTTGTATAATAATGGGTAATTTAGGGATGGGGGACATAAAGAAATGTTTTTTTTCTTTTTGTTCAAATTAAATGCTTTTAGGTTTTTTTTTAGATAGCCTATTCATACTTGATATGCTCTGCAGTGCAAACGGCTGACCCAGCAGGACGCTGTCAGCAAGTCGCATGACGTCCCACCTGCCTTCGTATTGTCACTTCTTTTCTATCTGTGTTTTAAGCCGTGCAGTGTAATATTTATATTTTGGCTTTCCATGTTTTAATTAGAAGAAATCGCTAAGTTAATTTCCATGTGTGTTTTAAAAATGAAACTGTGAAAAGAGTTTGAAAATGCTTGAACTTTATGTCACTACATTTTGCTTTTTTGGTGTTGAGAGTGCAGTGTAGTGCCTGCGGAAGTGGAACAGTATTAAGTATAGGAAGCTTATTCTTTGGTTCTCATTTAGAGGTTTTTGTTTTTGATGTGTGGATATTAGTAGGACAAGCTGCTGTTACTGGCTTGAGTTTGTTTAGTTGGATTTAACATGGCTCAGGAATAAAAAAAAAAGAATATGTCAAAGGTTTGATCTTTATTATCTGTGTGTGTTTGTGTGTGTTGTGTGTGTGTGTGTGTGTGTGTGTGTGTGTGTGTATCCCTCCAACTACAACCCAAATGTCTTGGAGGGAATAGCGCCCCCTAGTGGGAGGTAGTCCTCTCCTGGTGTTGGCCTACTGTCTATCTCTAATAAACCTGATGTTCTAGTTGCTATAATTCCAATACGGTTCAAGAGGGTTTAGTGTAAAGTGTAGTGATCACAGACATGAAGGAACTCCTAGGTTTCTATGTTCTAAATGGCAAATCCTACAGCAGATGTGTCAGACTTGCTCGGCAATTATCCATGTTTAATTAACCAATTCACTTCCACAGTCTTGTCTTTCTGTTCAGTTATTTAATTTTATTGTTCGCAGGCTCAAACTTTACAATTGTAATAAACTATTTGCCTCGCTTGGATGAAAAACCCTTTCATTTAAACTGCGTAGTCCTTGCAGCTTCTGCAGATAAATGTAGTGGTATAAAAGATGGAATCAAGGATAAAGTTAGAATAAAAAATACAATGTTTCCTAAATTGGAATAATACACATAATGTACAAATACCTCATATTGTACTTTGACAGCAATGGTGTTGAAGGTACGGTTCCTGCTCTAAAAAGAGTGCAGACACTGAGCTGGTCATTTTAGATTAATTTATAAAAGAGTTCACTTGGAATACAGAGTATTGGACATACAGTGCATCCTCCTACACAACGTTGTTTCAGAAATGCCTCAGCCCTCTATGTTTCAACAGCCGCGACACGTGGAGAAAGTCAGATGGAAAATACTTGGCAAATACTTTGGCATAGTTAAGCAACGGACAGTCAGTGTAAAAGACAATTTGATCATCTCGAGGACACATGTCAAAACCTCTGGTCGTCGCCCGGGGGCCTGGAAAGAAGCGGGACCTTCACGCGGGTTTCAAGCTAACAGTCTGGAACGTCGGCGGAGTGGGAAAAAGATGGGGAACGCCGTCGAGTGTTCTTCCCGCCCTAACGCGGCGGCCAGCGAGGTGATTTCGGGCAAAAAGCCGCGATGTGCAATCCTTTATTGCTTTTATCTGTCGATTAGCGTGGAGATACAGATGAGGAGGAGGCGGGGGGGAGGATTCAGACGTGGATTTGACACACACACACACACACACACACACACACACACACAAAAAAAACACACTAAATCTGAATATTAGTAAGCCGTTCCGTATCTTTTCCACACTCTCTTGACAAAGGGTAATTTACCGTGCTCCGTGCGATTCCGTTACAAATTACCGAAGATAAACACGTCACATACAAGCATTTATCTCATTGATATCGAGTATTGCTATCACTGCTCATTTTCACTTTAATTTATTTTTATTTTTATTTTTTTTCAGTCACAACTAACAATATTGTATTCATGTTGTCGGTAAATCTATAAGACCGATGAAACTCTCTGGCGTGCTATCGGTTTCTAGCCCAATATATAACAGTTCAGCCACTAGAAGTAGTAGTAATAGTAGTAGTAGTAGTAGTAGTAGTAGACACCTTCAGGCAGACCGGGACAACATACTTACTATGTGTTTTGTCAATTCTGAAAATAATACTCTTGTTTTGAGGCAGTTCCGACTATGTGTTGAGTTTATTGACAATATATATATATATATATACATATATATATATATAATTTTTTTGTTAACATATCTGAAGCAGTTTGAGTATATACTGCTGTCACTTGAGTGTTGACTGCTGCCCCGGTCTGCTCCCAGGGACACGGGGAAGAAGGTAGAACGAGACACGAGACGACAGGAGAGTCAGCGAGCTCCGCCGGGTAAGAGGAGCAGCCACCGGAGCTCTACTTGGCCTGGAGACGAGGGAAAGTACGTAACGGTGTGAAAGAGAAGACGATCGTCTCACACAGATAGAACTAGACGGATACTGTGAGTAGGACCTCACCTACGACTAGGAAAACCCTTTCTCCGGGGGAAACTCCTCTCTCATTCCACGTTGAAAGCTGCCCAGTTGTTCTTCTTGTCCTAATAAAACCCAGAAAGAAATGTCTAAATGTTAAAAACAATTACAAACAAAGATATACAGTTGAATCGAATGATTCCAGGTTCAGATAGTAAAGTATAGTAGTGCTGTGTGGTGCTTCCGTGTTTTCACTCCAGCCCTGCATTGATCAGCAGGTTCCATCAGTTGGACCTCTGTGTTAATGCTAATTGGCAAATCCACAAGGTTGACTCCAAATCCCGGAGTGGATTTTTTAAACTTTCTGAACCTGGATTTTCCACCTCTGTCTCAATCCGAGTCTGCTGTCATGCATTTTAAAAGCAAAAGAAGGTGCTGTATAGATAGAGATAGATCACATTACTCACAAATACATCTGAAATTTGAAATTAGATTTTATGCAAATGTGGTCATTGGTTATGTTTTTTTGAAACTATAGCCAGAAAAAGCCAGAAAAAGGTCTGACCTCCGACATCACGGGCAGGTTGTCGTGGGGGAGGAGCCACATCGTCCTGTGGGCCTTTGTCCTTTGTCTCTGCAGGAGCTTCCTCAGTAACCTCTTCACCTTTCGGTCCTTGGGGTCCGCGCATTTCACTGCCTTCTTAGTGTAAAGACTATAAATCGGCAGCGGGAAAGAAAGAAAGAAGCGTCATGCATAACCTGGAACAAAGAGACAACTTTGGTTCAGTGTGGAACAATGGTTTCTGGTTATTGGAAAGGCTGGGTGGGTCGGGAGGCCGGAAGGAACGAAGCCGAAAGGAATCAAATCGAAGAAAGACTCAACAAAAGACTAAAGTCTGATCTCTGAACCGTCCA
>OMKR01086038.1:0-17271 GCA_900302355.1 Cyttopsis rosea
TATATTATGACCAAGCAGGTAGAGGCATTGATTAGACCATTTCACTATATCACAATATTACAAGAACCAAAATCCCAGACGATACCTAGACTCATGATATCGATACTATATCGATATATCGCCCAGCCCCGTTTACAGTTGTGGTGTAACGTGGAATTTGTGTGGCAGAGCTGCGGACGTGTCACCCAGGATACTTCCAGTGCGGCAGTGGACACTGCATCGCCGAGCGCTTCAAATGCGACGGCAACGCAGATTGCCTGGACTACACGGATGAGATCTCGTGTCGTAAGTGTCTTTGTAACGGCATGAAAAGTCACTTTCAGGTGTAAAACCTTCCGATCGAACGTTTGACGGCGTGTTACGTGTTGTGTGTGTGTGTGTGTGTGCGCGCGCGCCTTCCAGCGACGCGCTTCCCCAACGGCACGTACTGCCCTCCCTTGCTGTTCGAGTGCAAGAACCACGTGTGTGTGCAGCCGCATTGGAAATGTGACGGAGACAACGACTGCGGGGACGACTCCGACGAAGAGCTCCACCTCTGCTGTGAGATACCACACACACACACACACACACACACACACACACACACACACACACGCCCCACACACACACACACACACACACACGCACGCACACAAATTAATAGCTTTCCGTGAAGGTTTCCATGACTCGGTCCATCTCCCCCGCAGTGGACATCCAGTGTGATCCTCCGTTCCGATTCCGCTGCAACAACAACCGCTGCATCTACAGCCACGAGCTGTGCAACTCTGTGGACGACTGCGGGGACGGAACCGACGAGAAGCAGGAAAACTGTGAGTTCTGAGTAAAACACAGAAAATAACATCCCAGAACAGCAACAACCACTAATCTTAGCTGATAGAGCATAAACACGTAGAAAAGTGGGGGAAATACGTCTATTGTTCCTATAAGTGTAGGTAACCGGGAGGTGGGGCTAGTATGATGCTTAGACGCTTAAAAGCACATTTACACAATGTATTACAGGTGAAATGTTTTTTTTTTTAAATGACATTTTGTTAGGATCCTAAGGTCCATTTTGGTCATTTGTTTTTTCATTAAAAAAAAATTTTTTCTCTGCTGTGGTTATGTTATCCTATTTTTATTATCCTGTCTCTTGTCACACGATTGTACTTTTATATTTATTTCTTTGTTTTCATTATTGTTTGAAAACTGAAAACCGTAATAAGCTATAAATCATAAAAAGAAAATAACACAGTAAATGCGGATGGAGAGTGTTTTTTCGATATTTACTCTTTGTGTCTTTCACTTCTCGTGTCTCAGGTCAGGACCCCACCCACGGGCCGTGTTCGGACGATGAGTACAAGTGCAGCAACAGCCGCTGCATCCCCCTGCAGTACGCCTGCGACGACTACGACGACTGTGGAGATCACTCTGATGAGCTGGGCTGCCGTGAGTTGATACGTCTGGGATTTTATTATCACGATTTTATTCGGTGTCCTTCTCCTGTATATTCTGTCTGAGGAAAAAATGTATTATATTTATAGGATTGAAAACACGTTGATCTTTAAAACTCTCATTTCTATCCTTATGTTGCAAATTGATTGATATATAATACATAATACATAAGTCAAAATCAGAATCAGAATTTATTTAGGAAATGTTTGATCATTTTGCCCCACAATCAAAATCTTATTGGAGTCTTAAATCTCACATGATATGAAATTCTTAAACTATTACTTCAGGATGAATTAGATCACACTGATTTTATAATTTTTAAAAAATTAAATATATAATAATACTATTATATCTATTGGAGAATTCTAATCATGTGTGAATTGACTGTGTTTCGTTCATTTCTGTGTTTTGTTCATTTTAATTACTTTGGGGTTCCAGAGTTGATTAAATTCAAGCAAAAAAAAAACCAGGTATAATTACAATTGTGGTGTGATGATGTAACCTCCGCTCCCGTCAGACCACGGCGGCGGGCGCTCCTGCAGCGAGAACATCTGCGAGCACAACTGCACCGACCTGACGGGCGGAGGCTTCCTGTGCTCCTGCAGGCCGGGCTACAAACCCAGACCCACGGACAGGAACACCTGCGAAGGTACACAACACCATCGCAACTCAATATTATTATATACTGTGTATGCATCATACCAACATCACCCAGTATCCCATTTAACTGGATATACACTGCTTTACTGCTAATGGATGGGGTTTTTTGCTGATTTTTACCATTTCCCCATTTCCTTGTTTTTGGGAACAGATGTGAATGAATGTGAGGTGTACGGGACGTGTCCCCAGGAGTGCAGGAACACCAAGGGCAGCTACGAGTGTTTCTGTGCCGAGGGATTCCTCTCGGTTGGGGAGCGCCATGGATCAGAGTGCGCTGCTCAGGGTAAGAGTCTGTGCATCGGGCTTCCTAGACCAGGGGTCTGCAAACTGCGGTGCCCGTGGAATTACAGTATGGTCTGCAGCCAAATTAATTGTATAATAGTGTATAATGTTTTATGTATATATATAATTTTTTATATACATTCTTTTAATATTTTTACTATTATTATTATTATTATTTTATTATTTTAACCCACAATATATTCAACCTCACTAATGATGGTGGGTTTTTATTTTGTGACATTTGCATTTTTTGTCACCACGGTTTAATTCTAATCTTATATCATAGTGTATTACCGGCAAATAATGGTTGGTGCGGTCCTCAGCCAGAGTTTAGTCTACCAAGGGGGCCTCGTCATGAATTAGTTTGGGTGCTACTACTACTACTTTCATTGTTCTGATCTCAGCTAGTACGATAACTATAAATGTATATTTTAGATTATTTTAGTGCTTTACCTTTTCTTCAGCCTGTACTAGCTGTTGTGAAACATCATTTTCTTGTCTTGTCGTATCATGTAATATTTTATATTTTTATTTGTAATCTTCCTCTATAGGTAACCCACCCGTGCTGCTCTTGCCAGACAACGTTCGTATCCGTCGTTTCAACATGTCGTCCGAGCAGTACCTGGAATACGTGGACAACGCTGAGCACATCCAGGCGCTGGACTACCTGTGGGACCCAGATGGAATAGGACTGAGTGAGGCTTCCCGCTGAAGATCCTACATTGTTTGTTTTGCTGCTGAGGTTCAACACACCTGACCTGCCCCCCCTGCTCCTCTTCAGGTATCGTGTACTGGACGGTTCTGGGTCGAGGGTCTCAGTTCGGCTCCATCAAGCGGGCCTACATGACGACGTTCAACGACAACGGCAACAACCCGGTGAAGGAAGCGGACCTGAACCTGAGATACATCGCCAACCCCGACGGCATCGCTGTGGACTGGATTGGAGGGTAAGGCGTCAAGCACGGCGGTCCTTAATGCCGTGCGCTCACATGAATTTTGTTAACTGACGGCACAACTCCACTTCAACTTTTCACAGACACATCTACTGGACAGACTCGGGGACCAATCGGATCGAGGTGGCGAAACTGGACGGGCGCTACAGAAAGTGGTTGATTCATACGGATCTGGACCAGCCGGCCGCCATCGTTGTCAATCCATCCCTTGGGTACGAAGCTAAAGAATTTTATATTCTCATGAAAAAAAAGTTATTTCATGCTAAATCTGTCAACGTACTGTAATTCCAGCTGTCATTTGAAAGCTCATGTCATTAAAAAAATGTTTTCCCAGAGTTGCCCATTGGCAACTATTGGTTACTAGAGACAAAAACAACATGATGCACACTGATAAAGAAAAGTGATTTTAAATAGATTTGTCAAATATGCATTCCAGATTATGATTTCTGTTTTCCCTGTGCTCATGCAACAGCACCATGTACTGGACAGACTGGGGCAGGAGGCCCAAGATAGAGTCTGCCTGGATGGACGGGCAGCACCGGCAGACCCTCCTGGGCGAGGACCTGGGGTGGCCCACCGGCCTCGCTCTCGACTATTTGAACGGAAACCGAATCTACTGGTGCGACTCCAAAGAGAACATCATCGAGTCCATGAAGCCCGACGGCACGGACAGGAAGGTTGTCATGTCAGGAGGTCAGTGTCTGGAGGACAGTTCAAATTAACGAATTAGAGCAGTGAATCCCAACCTGGGGTGCCTTTGTATTGGTTAAAAAGGTCCACATGAGGGTAGACGCTTTTGTCCAAAGTGACTTACATGAGAGTCTAGAAACAATCAAAGCAGACATCGACCACTGGAGCGACCTCGAATTTGAGTGCCTGATCACCTGTTTCTAAATTCAACCAGATACAAGTGCAAGATCGCGGTAAGGAATCAGAATAAAAGTTGTGTTATTTGTAATTCTTTTTTTTTGTGAATAATATGGTGGGTCTCAGATGGAGTCTGATTTGATTTAGGGGGTTTCTGAGGAGTTAAAGAATGAGCTAAACTATCTATATGATCCATCATAATTTGGTAGGGATGCATGCAGTTTCCAGTTTGAAGAAGCCTAGATCCTTGTGTTTGTGATCTTCTTTGTAAAAAAAACAACCCACATCCTTATTGTGATTATGTGGCGCAGACATCGGTAATCCCTACAGTTTGGACCTTTTTGAGGGGCACGTGTACTGGACAACAAAGGAGAAAGGTGAAGTGTGGAAGACTGATAAGTTTGGAAACGGACATAAAGTCAAGGTTCTGACCATCAACCCCTGGCTGACCCAAGTACGCATCTACCAGGAGCACCGGCACAACCACTCAGGTAGGAGCACGTCGCTTATTATTAACTTTTAAGGTTAAAAAAAAACAACTATTCATGTGATGAACTAACTATTATCAAAGTTATCATTAGATATAGTTTAACATTTTTTGATGTGTGGTGTCATAGCCTAGCTCCGAGCTCGTTACAAGGAATGTGCTTTTTCATGAATGGCTGCTTCTTATATTGTGGCGACAATGGGTAACTATGTTCCTCCTTATCTTCCCTGTGAAGTGGCCAACCCCTGCAAGGACGTGTGCAGTCACCTGTGTCTCCTCCGCCCCGGTGGATACACCTGCACCTGCCCCCAGGGCTCCTCCCTCGTGGGGTTCAACTCCAACGAGTGCGACGCAGGTACAGCCGGCGGCATCGCTTCACCCCACCTGTGAATGCCGCCCGGTGTTTTGTTGATTGTTGATTGTTTATTTCATTGCTGTTTTTGTACGATGTGAATTCCATTCGACATCCGTGCACGCATGACTGCTTCGGTACCTCTGTGTGGTGTCGTGGTTGTTGACGCTGTGCGTGCCTGGCTTTCACCCCCCACAGCCATTGAGGCTCCGGTTGCGATGCCCCTTGCATGCAGATGCATGAACGGCGGAACGTGCTACACTGACGAGGGGGGGCTGCCCACGTGCAAGTGAGTGCAGTCGCAGGTTCCATTTAAGCGTCATTCCCTGTCATTTTGGCATTCGTATGTATTCGTATGTATTCGCCTTACAATACGTACCTACAGGTGAAAGATATTGTCCCCTTGCAAAAAGTAAAATCTTATACTTGCATTGTGGCTTTGTCCAGGTGTCCCTATGGCTACGCAGGCAGTTACTGTGAGATGGGGAAGTCGAGTGGCGCTCAAGCAGGAGCAGGTACAGTACAGGCGTTCACCTTCATTTAACCTTAACATTTTGTCCATTTCATAAAGCTGCCGGTCTGTGAGCTTTTCTGTGAAATTGCACTGCTCTCTGACATAGTTGTATTTTGCCACTTGATCCAACCATGAAAGTCGATGTTGTTGTAAAAGTTAAAGGTGCAGTGTGTAGAATTTAGTGGCATCTAGCGGAACGGACTTGACAGAAATGGAATAATAATCCCATGAAAATAATAATTGTTGTGTTGTCGTTACCTTAGAATGAGCCGTTTATATGTATATGGGGAGTGGGTCGCCCAGAACGGAAAAACCAAACACTGTCTCCAGAGAGGGACTTTTGCGTTTATCGCGAGTTTCGCGGCCACCGTAGATTCTCCTACACACTTGGAAGGGGGGGGTGAGGGGAGGGGTCAGTTGGTTGCAATCTGCAACCTTACCGCTAGATGATGCTAGATGCCACTACATTGTACACACTGCACCTTTAAGGGTAATTGAAGTTAAAAAATTACTCCAATGATCCAGTTAGTATGTATGCATCAGAACAGCTTAGCAAAGTAATGGGTCAGACCATTAATTATAATACCTCAGCAAACTGATGGATGACCCATTAGTTTGCTGAGTTATTATTAATGATCCACTAAAAGAGACATTATGATCAATGTTCAGCCTCAGCAATTCATGCAAGTACATGCACAATCAAATAACATGTTTTATTTTTTCTTTATCTTCTTCCCTTCACCAGCTGTAGCTGTTTTGCTGGCGGTCATTGTCATTCTGATCACTGGGGCTTTGGCCGTTGGAGTTTTCCTCAACTACAAACGAACTGGGTCGTTTATTCCCTCCATGCCCAAGCTGCCCAGGTACAGTATCACCTCACACACACACACACACACACACACACAGACTTCTCTTCATGCTTCAGTGCATCTGCTCTCAAGTTGAGACCTCTGTGCTTTTTAAGTGCTGATGCCAACATGTTTTGTCCCGGGCAGCCTGAGCAGTCTGGTGAAGTCCGGTGACACTGGGAACGGAGTTACGTTTCGCTCGGGTGACAATGTGGATCTGGGGCCGTCGCACATCGGCGTGTCATTCATTGACACCGCCATGCAGATGGTGAGTGACACTCTCAATTATTAGTCACTGGAACTCAACCGTCAGCACTTTCACCGCATCTTTGACCTGCGTCGTACAGAATTACCATCAAGCACTGCCATCACTGGGTATTTATTAATAGAAAAAATTATTTTTCAACTTCCCAATGAAAAACCGGAGCAGTGATGGTGTTGAAAGGGTCAATTAGGGTCGTACTGACATTGACTCAACTGTCCAAATACTATGGATATAATACTATAATCATAATGATTACTCTGCAGGATGATAACTTTGCCCTGGAGGCTGGAAGACAGCCCATGACCTTTGAGAATCCTCTTTATGCAACGGCAGCAGGAGTGTCCAGCGATCCTGCCGTCATCCATCCCACACAGGTACCACACAGGACACCAGGAAAGAAAGAAAGATAGGATTCCCATCCTAGAGGGGAAATTTCAAGAAAGAAAGAAAGAAAACTTTTTATGATCCTATAGGGAAAAGTAAAAGAAAGAAAGAAAGAAAGATTTTTGATTCCGAAGAGAAAATTGAAAAGAAAGAAAGAAAGAAAGAAAGAAAAAATGCTTTTTTCATCCGAGAGGGGAAATTTAAATAAAGAAAGAAATATAACGTTTTATGATCCTGTAGGGAAAAGTAAAAAAAAAGAAAGAAAGAAAGAAAGATTTTTGATACCGAAAGGGAAACTTGAAAAGAAAGAAAGAAAGAAAAAAGTTTTTTTCATTCCAAAGGGGACATTTAATGAAAGAAGAAAAAGAAAGAAACAAAGAAAGAGAACTTTTTTGATACCAAAGGGGAAATTGAAAGAAAGAAATACAGAAAGAAAGAAAGAAGAAATGTATTTATTTATAAACTCATTTGAGACAAGACAATATGAAAATCACCAAAACAAAATATACACAAAAACACTTACTATTCTATGAAACGTATACACTGCACCACAAGCTGATCTAATGAGGAATGCCGCAGCGTTGTAGTTTAATGAGCGGCGTGGGTCCACCAGGTGACGGTGAATGTGAGCGGGGATCAGATCGAGAACAACTTCGTGAACCCGGCGTACCACGCGGAGCTGAGCGGCGGCGTGGTGAAGACGTCTGCTGCCGCCGCCCAGCCGGCTCAGGTCAGTCTCAGTCGCATCCCCGGGAAACCCCTCACAGAACGAGTCAGAATGGCAGGATGTGGACAGTAACCATGTGTTGGCGTTTGCAGGAGTCCAAGTGGAGCTTCTTCAAAAGAAAATTGAAGCCCAGCACCACCTTTGATAACCCTTCCTATTCAGAGGTAAAGACAACATTTTGCATCTCACGTTGTTTTTAGTATTTTAACATTACACTTGGTTATTGTGTAAAGTGGGATTTGGGTGGGCCCTCATTTTAAAGGTGCAGTGTGTGGAATTTAGTGGCATCTAGCGGAACGAACTTGGCAGAAATTTTTGTTTTAATTAGTGTATAATCCCATAAATATAAGAATCGTTGTGTTTTCGTTGCCTTAGAACGAGCCATTTATATATATATAAGAGCGGGTCGCCTTCCACGGAGGCCGCCATGTTGCACCACCATGTTTCTACAGGAGCCCAGAACGGCTCTAGAGAGGGAATTTCGCGAGCTTCGCGGCCGCCGTAGCTTCTCCTACACGGAGGGGAATTCAACTGATTGCGATCTGCAACCTCACCGCTAGATGCTGCAAAATTTTACACACTGCACCTTTAAATATTAACAAACCTATTCAAGTAAGTTGAAACATCTGGGAAAACCTCAACGTACTGTACCGTGATGCATGTTGGGCTCGGAGGAATCCAGTTGAATTAGCAGCACACCTATTGATTAAAGACCTATATAGATGGTTATATAAATAAATATGTATAATTAAACATCAGCAAATAAGAAATATTTGGCTCATTTATTCATTCATTCGTTCATTCATTCGTTTGTTTGTTTATTCACTAAAGGTGGGTGGAAGGTGTCCACCCCCAATTTTCCCACAGCTATTTCCTTTTCTCATTGTTTTGCTTTTTTTTTCCCCAGATGAAGGATGAGAAAGCCGCAGGGAGCCGCGCGGACGGTGGCAAAGCCGGACCGTCTCCATCTGTCCCTCCCGCCAAAAACCAGCGGAGGGATCGTCCGAGCGCCTTCTCTCCCACTGAGGACACTTTCCAAGACACAGCCAACCTGGTGAAGGAGGACAGCGACGTATAGCCCCGCCTCTCACCGAGGGGAGACGAAAAAAGAAAACACACACTTTGCACAGAATTTATTTTTTTATGCAGCCTGTGTACAAAACTCAGATTGTGTTAAGAAAAAAAGAGATTTCTATAAACTATCCACGTGAAAGGAGTCTTTTGTGACTATGCCTTCTGATGTCTCTCATGCCAAGTTTTGTTGAAATGATTCTTTTTTTAATTTTGATGTACTATATGTATATCTTTGCACTGAAGCTGCTAATAGGAATGTTAATAAATATGTTGTATATTTGTAAATTTGAAGAGTAAGATTTTGTCAATATCTTCCGGCTTTTTGAAATAGATGATCTTATGAATAAAGCTACGTAAACAGAATGAAACATAACGGATGCTGGGCTGGATTGTGAATGTACAGTAGTTTTATCATAACAGTTTATTAGATTAGCAATAGATAATTATTATATATTTTGGCCACTGAACAAAAATGTTTTATTCATTTCATCTTTCATGTTTATATACCTCATTTCAATAAATAAAATATTCAAATAAGAAAAAATATGTGGAAATCTGAGAATGGGAATAGTTATTTCGGAGAATAAAGTGAAAGATAAAATGGGTTTTGCAGTCTGCTCGGTGTGGTACGAAACGTACTGTAGAACACAGTCAAACTCATTGCTCCTTTGCTTTTCTGCACCTTGTGAAATTTCAACCTGCGTGATTATATTTCAATAATAATTGAAGTTATAAAAGACCTCTTTGAAACAAATGCTTGGAACAATACTTGAACATGTGTTTTTGCATAGAGGTGAGTTTCTGTAGAAAGAGAGAAAATATTGATATTACTGGAAGATGCAGGTAGCTTCAGTAAATTCAGTCATTTTCTAAACACTAGATATACTATATTATAAATCCATCCATCTATCCATCCATTCATCTCTGAAATTTAAGTGTTTTTTTTACTGAATCCCTTGAATATTTACAAAATAAATGGAAAATGCAAATCCCTTTATTGCACATTATTATAATAGATAGTGTGTCATTCATGTAGTTGTATTTGTTTGAATCATTTTAAACACACGTTCCTTTAACCTTTAGGCGCAGGGAGCAGCACGGTGCTAGCAAAGTCGGAAACTCGAGTTGGGAGGTAGGATAGAGGAATCCAGAGGAATTTGGCGTCCCAGCCGGCCGAGTAGCGGGTGCGAGGGTGCTGAGCCGTCAGGGCGTGCTCCATGCAGCCGGTCACTTTGGAAAGATCTGAACTGCACAAAACCTTCATGGAGAACTCCTGGGTCTTCACATCTGGCACATGGAAACAAGGGTTAATTAAGAAGGCCCGTGGGGGACGCACAGAGGGTGGGCCTACTTCTGACTCAAATAGCACCGCGTCCTGGACTTCCACCTCCTCACATTTATCAAAGTAATCCGGTCCGTATGAGTTTTTCACGTCCTGTGGAAGTCTCTTCCACAGCCTCTGCAGATCGGCTTCGATCAGGTCCAAACTGGTCACTCCTGTCTTGAAGAACCCTGGCTCGATGATACTCACTTTGATGCCAAAGGGATGCATGTCTCTCCTAAACAGGATCATCCAGACCAGTCAATTAAAGATAATTAAACACAGTCAAATTACAGCGCTACTTCTAATCCAGCAACATAGAAATACAAATACATGGGGATGGTTTCGCAGACACAGATTAGGCCTAATTTTAGACTAAATCACACTTTTACACTGGTCTAACTGAAATAGCCTTTCTCAGTCATGGTTTAAAATAGTCCCAGACCCCGCCCTAGTCTTGGTTTAAAAAAATCTGATTTCCAGAAGGAAGATTAGAGCTAATCTAGGACAAAGTGAAGGTTTAAATTACATTTTTGGATTAACGGATGTGGGCCTCCAGATTGACCAGGATGATCTGGACTACGACCAGACAGAAGGAGCTGACTAGTCTTACTTTAGTCTGATTAGTTCTAGTCTAGGACTTTCTAGTCTAGAACTAATTGATCTTAAATTAAGAATCGTCTCAGAAAGCCATTTTTTAATTCTGAATTAATTTAAGTAGGATTATTTTAGTCCTGATTTAGATTAAACTCCCACTGTGAAACTGTCCCTAGTGAAATAATTCCCTGGTAAGTATTCATTTGAGATAAATGGAGATCAGACCATAGGCCTATCAATACCTGAGGCTGTCGGAAAAGGCCTCAACCCCCCATTTGGAAGGACAGTATCCTCCACCCACGAGAGTGAGTCTCCCAAAGATGCTGGCCACGTTGACCACCCTGCCGCGGGCCTTCTTCAGCAGAGGGAGGAACTGGAGGGTGACCTCGATGACCCCGATCAGATTCACGTCCAACACTTTGGTGAAATCCTCCAACTGCATCCACTCCGTCGGCCCGATGGGCGTCGACCTGCCCGCGTTATTCACCAACCCCCATAGACCTGGAGGTGAAGGGAGGCAGGTCAGTGATGTGTTTAGCTCCCATGGCAACATCAGCTTGTGCAATGTTATTCATACAGTACAAACATCAAAATATATACAGTTGTAATCTCAGTTTCCACTACATAGTCCTTTACATAATGCATTTCATAATGTCTTTTTCGATTAACAAAGAATAAAAAATATGTCCTACAGCTAAATCGAATTCGCCTTTTAGGAGTAGCTTCAAAGGCTGGGGTTCCCAAACTGCGGTCTGGGCCCCCCCTAGGTCCTCGAAGGAATTGCAGGGGATCCGCAGCGAAATTACTTTATTTTAATTTTAATTTTATTGTTTCACATGTTATATACTAAATACATGTTATACACAATTATATTTATATTCATAATCTTAATGTAAATATATTTTAACATGACAATACATATGTTGTTATATGTTACTACATATGTTATTATATGTTACATTTATAATAAAATTATATATATATAATATGTAATAATGTTATGTTATAATATATATTATACTATATAATACAATATATATAATATATTATGTCATATGATGATGATGACTGTGAGTTTTTGCTATTTCCCACAATTTTGTCAGGTCAAGTTAAATGGAAAACCACACAGCAGTTTATCTTAGGCAGATAAAGTATATAAAACTGTGTGTGTGTGTGTGTGTGTGTGTGCGTGTTGGTCTTCATCCAGAGCTTAGTCTGCCATGGGGGCCTTTACAATTTATGGATCACTGAAGCTCGTATGAAAATAAATATAGGCATGTTAGATCTGTGGGCCTATTTGGGCAGTTTGTTTCTCCCACCTATTTAAAATGCTTTGGGAAGCATGTGCATGAATCATGGGAGGATGGAGGGGTAACAAGTGTGTTTTTATCTCTCTCAGTGCTTCCCTCTGGCTGGCACCCTATCTATCTCCCTGTATCCCGGCTCTCCGCCCACCTCACCTCGGCCTCCGACCTCAGCGCCCACACACTCCACCGCCCTCCTGATGCTCGCGCTGTCCGTAACGTTCAGCAGGAGGGTCCTGAGTCTGGGAGAGGACGCAGTCGCCAGATCCGAAGCCCCTTTCTCTGTGAGACAGGCGGCCATGACACGGAACCCCTTGCCATCCAGCTGTCTGGCGAGCAGGTTTCCAAAGCCGCTGTCGCAGCCTGTGATCAACACGTGCTTGTTGCCCAAGTTGCCGACTTTAAAGGAGTCTCGGATGAACCAGGCGATGGCAACGACAGAGGCCAGAGTCAGAGCGCAGGTCCAGGCCAGGTGGGTCAGCATTCCCTAAAAAACAAACAAACAAACAAACAAACAAACAAGGCTCTAGGCAATTCCTTAAAAATGCAGTGTGTGAGATTTAGTGGCATCTAGTGGTGAGATGGCAGATTGCAACCAACTGGAGATACCTACGGTGGCCGCGAAACTCGAAAAAAAATTTGATTTTCTTAGAAGTTTTCATTTTCCATGAACTCATTATGGAATTGAAAAAAGGGGGATACCACTTGAATTCAAAAGGCCTATTTGTAAAACCTTGATGGCAGCGGTGTTTCCATTTATAGAAATTACGGGGAAAATATCAATCCTTTATCAAAACACAAGTAAGCATGACAGTCAAATCATTATCCAAGCAATAGTCTACAGTACACACATGTAAAAAAAAAAAAACCTTTTTATTCAGACATTTTATTCAAACTTACCTCATAAATATTTTGAAGTAAATCGTTAAATGCCTGTGGGGAGGATTGTCATAAGTTACATGATTTAATATAATAAATGAACAAACAAACAACCAAACAAACAAATAAGAATCATTATTATTATTACATAATTATTATGATGATTGTATAATTGCTATCTAATTATAATTAAATCATGTGTTAATCAACACAGTCCATTGGAACGACAAGAAAATCACACGCAAAGCTTTACTCTGACCACTAGGTGGCGTCTTGGCACATTATGTTGTTCTGACCACGAAAGAAAGGTAATAAATAGAAAAAACACATAGAAAAAAATATATGTATTTATTCAAGCACTATACGTTTAATCCTTGCAATTAAATGTATAACATATTTCACAGGAAAATAAAGCACTTCGGAAGGAAGAAAGTTAGAAAGCTAAGTTTAAAGCATCAAACCACTTGACCATTAATTTAATATGCGCGTCGTTAAATCCAACATACCATCGCTGCAGTTCTTCCAAGACAATGTATAAATCTACTCTCCTCTGCTACTACACGAGCTTGGAAGTGGGAATGTGCAGCCCGGCCACTGCAGGGGTGAAGGTCCACATTGTAGTATATCAATAAAAACAAGCCTTGCTAAACATGAGTGCACCATCTTTTGCAACTTATTTGCAACTTAGCGTTTATCTAGTCTAGAATTTACATACAATTTAAAAGAAGTGCAGTTTTAATAATGAAAATTACTTTAAAAGTGGCATAAAGAACTAGTAGTAGGCCATCAAACAGTGGTACAAGTCATCACATTAACTTATGACATAAGTGACTTCAGTATATCAACAATTTCATGGGTTGTTACAGTTTGACATGTTAAACTATCAAAGGGCAAAAAAAAAAAAAAAGTAAAATAAGAGAAATTTTGTTTATGAGAATGAATGTAGCATTCATCAAGATCTAGTGAATAAAAAGATTTAAAAAAGTTAAAAGATAAGCTTACAAACTTAAACAGTTAGGATCTAAAAGAATAGAAGCCAATTCGAGATAAGACTTGATTGGAGAAAAAGGCAGGTCGAGCCAAAAGTGAGTGTGAAGCCTGAATAAATCTTTACCGTCGCACTTTAATGGGTGATTGTTTTCACCAGAACATTCTCAACTATTATGCCTTTAAATGCTCATTCTGAAACAAAGTCAATAAACTGGATTCCATGAATGAAAAAAATTTCTAAGAGTTGGCTCCGATTTAACCTGAGCAGGACTATTGGCTGCACATGTGCCCATCACAACAGATTACACAATACACACAGTCAGACAGTTAAAAATTAGACATAAGTACAAGGCAACAGCAGTCTATAATTCACCATATGAATGAAAGCAAACAGGATTAAATACATCACTGTGTTCATTCCAGAGCCTTCTCCTTATTCAAGTGTCTCTTTTCATTTGTGTTTGTTAGAGTCTTGAATATCTGAGAACCTTTTTGAGTGCTTCTCCCCCTTTAAATAAAAAAAAATAAAAAATAAAAAGCAAAGCAAATATCACTCCAGTAGGTGCCAGCAGAGGCATAAGTAACCACGTTGCTCTCACGGTTAAAGGAGATGTTCGACAAGAAAATCCAGAAATTACTCAGGGTAAAATATGTGAACGGTAAGGTGTGGTCCGCTAAGCCACTATACAGGTTACACTATACAGGTAGCATCGCTGTTGGTATGCTGATGTGATGGCTGAACGATTTAAAGATTGAGGTTCACCTATAGTTTTGAAAACATATCACAGGAACCTCTTGAAGGATTTAGCACACACCTCTAGAAGAGGAAAATAAAAACACTCCTGTTAACACTGTTATCCAACACCATCTGCACTTTAGATTTGACAGATCTTCATGGTGCCTAAGGTCCTTAAAAAGCTAAACATTTGCTAACCAAGTATTGTATTTCTTCGAAAGACACCGATACCAGAAAAAGGACGAATTAAAAAAAAAAAAAAGTGTTCCAATGCGTACCATGGAATCTTTATCACAAGTAATGATATGTAGATATACAGTACAACGTCATGGTTTACAGGAAATACTGTTTCTAAAGAAAATAAATTACTGAAAATAGTGTAGTGAGTTTTTGTTAGAAATCACATTTGAAATCATCTAACTCTTTAATAGCCAAAAGCAGATGGAGGTTCCTAATGCTTTCAAATAATCATATGGTTGGGGGAGAGAAAAAAAAAAAAAGAAAAAGCACTTCCACATCACATTATGGAGGCACGGCTGACTGAAATAAGACATTTCAACGCGACACTTTTAACTTGACGGCGTCTTTGAGGAAGAATTGGTCTGAGATGCAGGTGGGCATGTAGGACAGGGGCAGCCACAGCAACTTGGCGTCCCAGCCGGGGGAGTAGCGGGTGCGGGGGTGGACGGCGGAGATGGCGTGCTCCATGCACCTGATCACCTTCATCAGGTCTCTGTCCGGCAGAAAGTTGAATCTGTCGTCCAGTTTGGCAAACGCTGGTGGAAAAAAAATTAAAATAAAAACAACACCGCCCACAAACATCAGTCTAAACAGAAATTAAGATCTTAACTCCACTTGCCGCACCGATCCGTAAAGGAAGACCATTAAATAACTTGTGGATCGCTGAATCAATTTATATGAAGCGTATTTGAGGCTAATAAGTTAAAATGCTGTTTTTCCTGATAATTCCTCGTGATGTCAAACTCACCTAACTTAACGTAATCTTGACCGTAGTCATCCTTCACATCCTGAGGCAACCTGTCCCAAAGCTTCTGGATGTTGTTTTTCAAAATCTGCGAATCTGTGACGTTTGTCTTGAAGAATCCCGGTTCAATGCACAGGACTTTGACGCCAAACGGCGCCATACTGATGCTGAAAAAACAGACCAGCAAACAAAAGTAAGTCGAGTACAAGTCAAAAAAAACACCTTGAAGTATGACACACGGAATAAGGAATCGCCTGCGGGTTTTCGGCACGATAATTACTACTGCTCTCACCGCAGGCTGTCGTTGAAGGATTCCACCCCGTACTTGGAGATGCAGTAGGGTCCGCCGATCGGGCTGATCCTCCCCAACACGCTGGCGACGTTCACCACCCTGCCCCTGGCCTTCTTGATGAGAGGCAGGACGCTCAGCGTGACGTCGATCACGCCGTCGAGGTTGACCGCGAGCATGGACCTGTAGTCGTCGATGGTGAGCCAGTCGCAGGGCGCCGACGGCACCGACACGCCGGCGTTGTTCACCACAGCCCAAAGCCCTGGAGCGCGCGGGGAGAGACATTCTTTACGCTCAAAAAAAGATACGCACATTCCTTTTGAAGTCGGGCGTTGCTTAAAAAGGACGCCCCATTCAAATGTACAACGGCAACTTTAAATAGATAACCGGCCGTATCTATATTTTTTTTCTTTTTCGACTTGCATTCTGTTGCCTTGTCTAAAATCGAAAAACTGACTTCTCCTCAAGCTACAATAAATCGATTAGAAATTCTGCTTTGGTTCATATTGAGTGTTCCGGGGATGAATAGTTCCTCAGTGTACCTGCAGCAGGTATCATGGAAACCGCCGTCATCCGACACATTTTGAGAAATTGAGATTAGATTATGAACGACTTGATTCTAGGTCCTAAAATTAAGGCGTTGATAATCTAAACTCCACACAACTTCAAGCATAAAAGTAGAGTTTTCTTGGATTTCTCTCTACAGGCGTGTGTTTAGGGTAAGTGTGAGGCTTTTATATCATCAGAAATGTGGACTGAAAAGTTTAACTAAATACAAGTTTTAAAAAAATTTAGAAATCAGACAAAATGGTGATGTTGCACTGAAGACCCCATAAATCCAAATGCAAGACTATTTAATGCATTTTAAAGCCTAATATTTGTCCAAATTTTTTTTTTAAATAAACAAATAAATAAATAAATAAATATAATAATAATAATAATAATAATAATAATAATAATAATAATAATAAAAAAGTAAAAAAACAAACAAACAAAAAAAAGACATTACATTGAGGGCCCCCACAGGCCTCAGACACACCCACCCTTCTCTCCGACCAGGGTCTTGATGGAGGCCGCCACCCGGCTCACGCTGCGGGAGTCGGTGACGTCCAGCTGCAGGGTGGCGAGCCTGTCGGAGGAGACCTTCCGCAGCTCATCCTCCCCCTTCTCGCAGTAGCACCCGGCGATCACCCGGTAGCCCAGCCGGTCCAGGTGCCGGGCCAGCAGGTTCCCGAAGCCCGAGTCGCAGCCGGTGATGTAGACGTGTTTGTCGGACTCGTTGGGAAGCCTGCGCGTCTCCCTGACCCAGCGGTACAGCAGCCAGAG
>OMKR01086046.1:0-10375 GCA_900302355.1 Cyttopsis rosea
TTTACCATCTCTCCATCTTGGAAGGACTTCTTGTTCTTAACGATGAGGTGACTCACCCGGAACGATGCTTCGGTGGCGGCTTTCGCTTTTGAAGTTGGCTGTGAGAAAAATGACTGCTGTCCGGACAACTGGCATTTTAGTTCCTTCACCTTTCTCTTTCTCAGCTCACTTTTCGGCGGGAAGTCGGTGTCGTATTTTCTATGAACAGTCTGAAAATGCCGCTCCACATTTCCCTTCTTTGGTATTGCGATGGTAGACTGGCAGATGAGGCAAACGCACTTCGAAAATGTCATCGTGAAAAAAAAACTCCTCCTCCCATTTTGCCAGGGCCATTAATGCAAACCATTAAATATCAAATTTTTCGCCAGGTCTGGCTTGCATGCAAAATTTGGTGACTTTTGGGGCACGTTTAGGGGGGCCAAAGGCCATCATTTTCGGAGAAATAAATAAAGAAATAAATAATTCCTACAGATACAATAGGGCTTCGCCCGGTACGGGCGCAGGCCCTAATAATTAATAAAGCTGCAAGCAGCGATGATCGGGCCCTCGTCATGCATGTGGCGGGTGCTGGCAGGATTCAACATTGGCATGTAGATGTCTTCAGGCCGGGAGTCTTATCAAAAATGTGAAGTTTGGAGCAGATTGGACCATGTACAGTCGAGTTACAAACCACTTTCTGTTTAGTGGCAACCACTTCCTGCCAGTAGGTGGCGCTGACTATAACTCAATATTGGCACACAGATGTATTCAGGTCGGGACTCTTGTCAAACATGTATATTTTGGGGCAAATTGGACCATGTACAGTCGAGTTACAAGCCACTTCCTGTTTTGTGGAAACCACTTCCTGTTTCATGGTGAAATAAACATGGAAATTCAACGCCTCTCCATGCCCATGCCGTTGGACTAAGCTTTTAACAGCTTTTCATCATTAAGGTCTTTTATAGACGCTGACCAAGTTTGATGTGGATGTGATTAACCCCCTAGGAGGAGTTCACGAAAGTACGGAGCCTGCAAATGAGCAAAAAGTCACAAAAATGTTACATGAAATGAAATATGGGTGACTTCCTGTTGGTTTAGGTCATGGTGCCAAGAGACCTTTTTTTAAGTCTTGGGATGTTACATGTGCGTACCAAATTTCGTACTTCTAGGTGGAACCTACAGCGTGTGGTACTCCGTTGAAAAAGGGGGGGGGGCTATCGAACCATTTTGCCTCGCCCATGCTCAAAACCCATAGAATATCACATTCTGATGCATGTGCAAAGTTTCGCAACTTTTTGAGCATCTTTAGGTCCGCAAAAATGCCTGAATATTCGTATTACAATAGGGTCCTCGCACCCATTGGTGCTCGGGCCCTACTAAAATAAAAAAATTTAAAAATAAATAATAAAAAAATAAGAATAAAAAAATCGATGTAAAAACAGTCATCATTGCAATTTCCACAGCGTACTTTTTGGATCATGTCCTGCGCCTCCTACACACTCTAAACAGCGCCATCCCTCGCCTAATCCACGCGTAGTATTGGAGTATTTCCAGTAAAATCAATCTGAGTATTTCCAGTATTTGAGAACGCGTCTAACACGGACAATCTCCTATTGTTATGCTACATGCGTGAAAGGGCAACACCGGATAATGTCTGGACCTGATTCTCCGGAGTTCATGTGTGAAAGCAGCTATACACAAAGATCATATGGATATATGAATACCAACATGGAACACTGGCCGTTTGGCATATTCTCTCAGTCATACATTTCAAAGAACATTTTCTGTCCCGTCTTGTAATTGTTGTAACTGCTTGTGTTTTTCCTACATTGGTGACAATTCATGGGTGGTGATGCAAAAGTGTGTTGTGTCATTCTCACAGAACGGGTAGATGTGTGAACCATGTCGACCAGAGCTGTCCAATGCCCCCACCCCCTATTTTCATCTCCTGTCTCCACTAGTCTCATCCCTTCCAAAACCCAACTTGGCCTTAACCTTCTATTCATCGTGAAGTTTCCCGTTGAGGCAGTTTTGACATTTTTTCGGAATATAGTATAACATCAATGTACGACCAACTCCTGTGTCACCATATGCCAAGCAACTCCTGTCACTCACCATGGATAGAAAGAAACACTCATTTGAATTTGTAGGTTGCCTTGGTGACCCAAAGTGTGTCTAATGTGCCAGGAGGAGAAAGGAGGGCTAATCTGGCATGTGGCCTTTTGGCAAGCCCACCAAAGCCCATTCCAAATGAAGTAACAGACCAGAGTGAATTCTGCAGCACTGATCTCTTCCACTGTTTCTCCATTTCCATAACTGCACTGTGCTTAGAATGGTTTTGCCATGTGGGAAATCAGTGAAAGCGAGACATGGATGGTGTGAGGAATCACTATCATGGTCTTTCTTGAGTTGGAAAGAGCACCAATCTCTAGGGAGAGGTTAAGTTGGCTCCCAACTTGTGGTCATAGTCTGATTACTTGGTTGGATTACTAAAATATCCAACCATGCAGCTATCCAGATGCCATTATGCATCAGCCTCTGGTTGCGTGCTTATGCACCAAAAGGTTTCCTCTTTTTTGCATTATTTTGCATTTTCTCAGAATGTGTTGTGTTTTTGAATTAATCCCACTCTCATTGTCTAGCTGTCTTCTTTCCGCTATCATCTCCTACAGTCACAATATATCCAGATCCTCCATAAACATTTACACCATCTCACATTTAGGAAAACAGACAAAAACCCTCTTGATCCCACCTCTCAGCTCATGCACTTGCCTCTCCTGAGTGGCAGCCCAGACTCTGTTCTATTGGGATTAGATCCAAAAGCTCAACTTTCATCACTCAGCCCCCATAAACCCCTCAGCCTCTTGGCTTTAGCTCTGAGCTGCCTTCCTCTGTTAAGGTTTTCTAGTTCTATAGCTCTCCTATGAATCTGTAGGGAATCTGATTGAATCTAATGCTTTACCTTATGCCAGGAAGAGGTATAGAGCCAGTCCCAATACTGAAGTCCATACTTGACAATTTTTTTTAAACCTGAAGTTTGGCAAACTTGAACCTGTATTGTATATACCTCTTAACATGGTTTCATGTAATATTTGTTTTAACAGTCAACATTTGCCTCTTGAGTCACACTTATAATAAGATTGAACAGGGAATTTCAAAACAGGTCCCCAAAAAAGCAGTTCAGTGCCAAACAGAAAGTGCCCAATTTAGAGTTAACCTTGGTTTAAACTAGGGTTTACTAGGGAGTTAACCAGGGTTTGGAACCCTAACCTTTCAAAATTCAGTCTGAGATCCAAATTGATGTTCTTAAAGGCACTAGGAGGATTGTTTTTAATGCATCTATGTAACCAACAGGAGGGAATGAAATAATCGGTGATTGACAATTTGTATTTCTATTGAACGATCCGAAAATGTTTGCTAGCCTGAAAGTTTTATTCTCTGCAAATTCTGATATTGTAAATGTAATATATCACAAATGGTAGATATCTTGCAAATATCTGTTGTTCAGAGCTACCACAAGGTCTCAGTTTCCTATTTAATGCAGATGCACACACGGAATGGAGGGTCAAAGTAATGCATTGCGACAGGAGCTTATGGGAAATACAGCCTTATTCCTGTGAAACTGCTGCGTTTGACCACAGTGACCTCTAATGTCAGTGAAAATAGAAAACTACTTGTCGTGCATTTAAATAAGTGAAATTGTGTTGTGCCAAATTGGGCCTGGGCTCCTGAGCGGGGAGGACAGTATGTGCTATCTCTTGACCACAAACCTTGTTGATTTGTCCATCAGAACAGGCCCAGGACCAAAGTACTTAACGGCTCACATTCTGCTTTCCCCCTCGATCTTTACACATTCTTAACAATCCACAATTACACCGAATAATGGGGTTGTAATTAGTAATGGAATGTCACATATTAGCAATACCATGGTAACAAGCGGAAAACAAAGCAGATTCTCACCAACAACTAGGCTACTAGCTAGCATCAATAAAGGAGAGCGACAGTGAATGTAGCGACTGCTGAAATAAAAGTTTTTAGGTGGAAGAAATGGTTTTATTACACAGAATTTTGAAGTTTGTGGGTAAGCAATTCAACAACAATGTATGGCGATGAGTAAGGAAACAATATATTGCGGCAGGAAGTGCCATCGAAAATATCGTAGAAAACGCGCTCAAAATCGTGTTCATACACAGTGTAAAGAATAGGC
Organism: Cyttopsis rosea; assembly: GCA_900302355.1. Lineage (NCBI taxonomy): Eukaryota > Metazoa > Chordata > Actinopteri > Zeiformes > Parazenidae > Cyttopsis > Cyttopsis rosea. Next base: position 4,187 of record OMKR01086046.1, read on the forward strand.
GCTCGTGAAATGCTAATTCTAAAATTGGTCATTTTTGTGAGAGGGTGTTTCATAGAAAGATTGTTCTAGTGGCCTCGCAAGCCATTCGATGCAAAGCAGATTTGAATCCCATCCCAAGTGTCAGTTGCCTCTTTCGGTTCACAATTTTGTTGCGTTCCATTTTTAATACTAATGTACATCCAAGCCACAGAGTTTAAAAATGTTGTCGGTGTTGCGACTTCTGAGTCTATCTACATTAGAATCAATTGTGTCTGTGCGCTCTGCTCTAGACAGCCCCAGAAGTCTGTCTTGAGAACTCCCAAATTAATATGCTTTGATCCAAGATAAAGCTATTCAACTGTGCACGCACATACATGTACTGGTCTGGTGAGTTAATCCTAAATTAATAGTTTTGTTAGCTCTTAAAGTTTGTCCCATGTGCAAAGATGTTTTAATCGAAGTGGAACTATTCTCCGAGGGCTGGATCATAATTTGGGATTTTTCTTCCGGTGACATTTCCATTTGGAATGGAACAGTGGGTAGCTTTGTAGCTACTCAATAATAATTATTTTTGATAGTGCACCGAGCAAGGTTTTTAATTCCATGAACTGCTGGCCAACTTGTGTGAGAAACACCAGACTATTTTATCCTGTGTGGAAAGGAGCCCAGCTGTACGCAAAAATATTCAAAATCTTTACCCAGGATTTTGCCCAGTTTGATGAAACCAGTTTGAGTCTTGTTACTTTATGCACTAAACAAACTGGATGCCCTGGAAGAGTAAATCCACGAGTGCTATAACTGGATTTGCGGCATGTATAAGGAAAAGGGAACAGATCGCCTAGCGAAAAACTACTGCATAAATTGTGTTGCTAAGCGAAGAAAATCGGCCACTACAGGTTTGAAACAAAGGAAAGGAACTCAAACTATGACCAATTCCCATAACAAATACTAGAGAGACGCAAAAAGTTGTTCCCAGTCAGGAAACAGTTCATGGAAAGGAGCGAATGGCGTTATCTTCTGTTGACAAACTGTACATCAATAGACAACTATTCTAGTCACCCAGACCTCTCATTTGTGGCATGACTGCTATTCATACACTGTCACCATCCTTATGGTGCATGTCATGATGCTTCCATATTGCATGATGATGATGTCCCCAAACACACTGATGAAAAAAAAATCAAGAGTGGTTTCATGAACACCAGGATGCAATGAACCGCCTTCCATGGCCTCGAACATCATTGAAACTTTAGTGGAATTTCTGGAGCAAAGGGTGTGAAGTAGATGTCCACCTCCTTCATCCTTGTAATTTAGATATTGCTAGGTGTTTATGTTATTCATTGCATCTGTTTTAAAGGAAAATAAAGAAATGAAATAAACTATTCTCGAAATTCAGGGTGCAATTCTATTTTATTCTGGTATAATACCAGAAAAACGCATGCTGCAGGTTGAAAAGGTGGGGATTGCACCTAGTATGTCCGAAAAACCATACATCCACTCTACCACCATGCCACCATACTTACTCTACCCTACCTCTACTCTACCTCTATTCTACCTCCCTCCCTCCACTCTACCTCTACCACTACTCTACCCCCCTCTACCTCTACCCTACCGCCCCTCTACTCTACTTCTACTCTACCTCCCTCTGCTCTTCCTCCCTCTCCTTCCCCTACCTCCCTCCTCTCTAACTTCCTCTACTCTACCTCTGCTCTACTCTACCTCTACCTCTACTCTGTAGAGAACTGATCAGGTAATGTCTTTACAAAAATGTTTACCTGTTCCCAAGGATATTTGCAAAATTAAGGTTGTTTTGGATTGAAAATAATTATCTGGAGAGGGTACATTTAGTGTGTATTTCAGTGTGTATATTATTATATCTATAGATTTTGTAGTCGCTCCAATTAAGATTAATGGTAGGATAATCATTTTTAATTATGTATGCACAGGTAAGTCTTTGTGTGTGTGTGTGTGACCATGTGTTGCTGTGCAGCAACGCGTGCCTCTGTATCGTGTTGCAGTAGCTTCTTAGGGTCGTGTGTTTAAGGGTTCGGGCTGTCAAGTTCATCCTGTGTTCATTTCCTGTGCGTGTGTGTGCTATCGGGAGCTCTTATCTGATGGAACACTACTTCAAAAGTTTATTATGCCACACTGAGCAGCATCGGGAGGATGTGTGTGTGTGTGTGTGTGTGTGTGTGTGTGTGTGTGTGTGTGTTTGCATCATTGTCCCACACCCCCTGTTCACTGGATACATCCCAATCTTGTTGCAGGGGCTTCTGACCATCATGTAAATGATGCAGTTTCTCCCCTTTTGGCCAATAAATGGCACAGTGTACATGTGCAATAATGATGATCGTATATGTGTTAGTTTGCTGGTTTGCTGGTGCCTTTCGCATCTATATTTGGTGTTTCTATTTCCATCATATGTGACTTATGAGCAAGTGGGTCAAACACAAAAATGAGAAAAATGTACCACTTCAATAGTTGTCTTTGGTAAGTGTGTGTGTGGTGCAAGGGTGTGTCTTTGCATATTTTTAGTATGTGACTAAAATGAACAATGGGCCTAATTGATGAACAGTGTGCTGTTGCTGTTTAAGCACAAATTCCTCATTCATCAATTTATTCTTACTGGGATTTGTTCTTGGTTTAGGAACAAATCTCGAACTGGAGAACTGCAATCCAAGCCTTCCCTCGCACCCTCATCACTTCAGAGGAGATGCTACGACAAAAGGATGCATTTTCTGGCTTCAACTCCCGAAAAAATTGCTTCTATTTCAGTAGTAAATTTCATAATTCTACCTTTAGGGGCCATGGTTAACTTCTTCAGTGTGCTATACGAGTCGTCTCTCTTCTCTATCACCGGGCCTGTACAGTAGAAGGAACTTCCTTATATGGAGAAATCGGGGCGTGGTTTATGCAAATTCATTTTAATAGTTGATATTATAATGACTTTTTTTTTCCGGACATACTACATCACCATATAGCTTTGCCACTTCCTTTCAGCCCATAGTGGGTTGATGACGACGCTGCATAAAAACACAACGCGCTCTCTCAATGCATTGTGGGATACGCTCGCCAGTGTAATGTTCAGTGTTTGCATACTACAATATTTCACCAGATGTAGTATGTCGCAATATTATGAGCTTCCCGTTTGTAAAATTAATATCCAATGATCTTTTAAGACTTAGAGTAAGCATTTGTCCCATTGGACTGTATTTAAGCAGGTTGTGCTATGAACAGTTATGAATAATGGGAACCATTTTACTACGGCCTGGATTCCTACCTATTCTATTCTGGAGTACAATGGCAATGCTAAAAGTTTACTTGTCTAGCTCTAGTATGAGAGTACACGGTGTTTAATTCCCAGACCTACATATGTGCTCAGATTTTTGTTGAATGTTTAACTTAAAAAAAAAACCTGGATAAGCCTTTGTGGCACGGAGCTAATGATTGAGCGTGACTGTACAACATAGGATTACAACCTATGGAACTGCATTTAATCCTATTTGGGACTGATCAAATGAAAGGTCCTTTATGGGAAGTAATTGAGGCTGTAATAACAAAAGCTCAGGATAGCGGGATTAAGTCCACACAGACCCGAACGGGCATGTTGTTTGCTCCCGGCTTTGAACTTTTTTCCATTCCCTTGACCGCGTCAGTCCATTGTTGGTTTCCCTTCTAAGTGCCTATCTTCTCGTTGGTTTGTGTTTTTGATCACAACTCGGGCATTCACTTCCAGTTTCAAGCTGAAATATACAAAGCTCTGTCTGTCTCTACTGGTCTAGCCCCTCAGGATCCAGATTTGTTCTTAAGCCGGCTTTACACCGAATCCGCCAAACGACAACAACGCACCGGAAGTCTCGTTAAAGACTCGGATGTGGTGGAGGGCCCCCAACGTGTTGACATTTTTCAACTCGTTTCAACTCGCTGTTGTACCGGAGAAGACTGAGCCCAATATTGAGAATGATTTGTTCAAAATGATTCATTTGTGCAGATTTGACTAGCAATTTAAAAACGTTTTACTGTGTTTCCGCCCAAACTCAAACTCAAGGTGTTAAATCGTGTCGTCAGAAACCAACGGGTGACAGTAGATACTACGTCCACTTTTTTCTACAGTCTATCCATACAAGTCATCAACTTATACACATGCACGTAAAAAAGAGAGTTCCTTCCAATATTTTCACATATTTAAAGTAGCGGCAGGGGTTTTTGAATAACGAAATGACCTTGAAGATGGGATGGTTGAACTGTGCTCATTGTATGATTTGCTCTCTATTAGAACTTATTACATGAGCACCTGCAGGAGAAGAACTTCTATCCGGGAATTGGCGGACCTCATCGAAGAAATGGATTTCTTGGCAGGGAAGCAAAAAGATCTGTCACTTGGGAGTGTCGTGTCACAGTCCGAAGGCCAGAGCACCAGCCCCAGAAAATACCACAGGGGGGCAGCGTCTGGGGCCTTGTGATGTGTGTGCGTGACTGTAGTGTACAATCCCAGGTCCAGAAAGTAAAAGTCCTGATTGTCCTTGATTCCGAAGACAACCTGACTGTCGAGTCAAGTCCAAATCAGACTGAGGGGGGTTGCAGTGGAATGTGAATGGAATTCTCACAAGAATATTTTTATTCTGTCAAAATTATTTATTTAGGTGGAATGCAAAGTGTAAATCAGTCGCATTCAACATGAATTATTCCAAATTCCTTCACCTTTTTTTAAAAACATTAATTTAATCCTCTGTAATTATCTGTTCTCGCGGCTTTGTTCGCTACGAACTAATCGTTTTGTGAGCCATGAATCACTCATAGCAAGCAAAAAGGGCGTCGTGAAAGCCGATCGCTGTACGAGATTTCCTGGGTGTTTCAACACTCTAAACGAGGAATTCCACTGCAACGTCTATATTTTAAGGCTACATTGGACAAAAGTACCATTTATCAACAAATCCACTGCGGAAACCTGACGGTGAAGGGCAAAAACGAAACAACCATACATTCCTTCAAGAACCAAATGAGGCGGATTTAGTGTAGCTTTCAGCAGACTCTCACAGGAGCCAACGCACAATTCCCAAATCTCGACCCATTTGTACCTTAATAGTTACATCTGCGACTGGAGTTTCATCCGCCTTCCAACCTTTTTTTCGGGGTCGACCCAGGTGAATTGTCATCAGAAAGATAAGCCCTTGTGGTGGAATTAGTCTAATTTGGGTTCAGCTCTTTGGTTCCTGTTGGGTTTGGTCTTTCCTTCTTTTTCTTTGTTGGGTGGGGCGGGGGGCGACGTGCCTTTTTGCCCAGTCTCCCAATGAAGGCGGGCGGCTCGCTAATAAGCCTGTACTACATGGGGACGCAGCGCTATAGATCTAATGGAAGCCCTCGTGAGATTAGAGGCATGTCTGGGAAAATGGAGAGGGTTAGGGATTAGTGTGATATCTGGGCCTCTTTGATCAAAGCAGATTATTCCGGAACGCTGTTGCTCTCTGAACCCAAATACTCTCTGCTTGTATGATGCCTGTGTACGTGCATTTGTGTGTGTGTGTGTGTGTGTGTGTGTGTGTGTGTGTGTGTGTGTGTGTATTTTATTTTTTTTTGCTGTCTGATAACTGGCGAAGTTTCGATGTACAACGGGGATTTTGGCGACAAGAGCAAATCTCGTCTCCTGTTACACTGTGAAAACTTTTTTTAACTTCGCAAACTATAAAGGCTTGAAAATACATAGTAGATATGGATTTTTTGGGGTCTTTTGAGAGAAATTGACTCGTGTGTAGAAGACTATTCAGCTAGCTTTGAGAAAATGTCTTCTGCTGTCCCTTATTCTAGGATTTCTTAAAGTGAAATTACTAACTAGGACGGACTTTTGATGCTCTTCTGCTGCAAAAAAAAGGCAAATTCTATTTATTTTCTGTATTTTTATGCATTTTTTTTTAGAACTAATAGCACAAAATAAAAATAAAAAATATTACCATATAAATTATTAAATAAAATAATGTGTATGTATGGAAGCCTATAGGGGACTATATTAAAATGATAATGTAAACTTGAAAATGAAAATGGAATTCCACAATCCACAAGCATTATTATTTTCCACATATGTGTGTGTTATTTGAGTCAAAATGAAAATGCAATAATCCAATTTTCATTTTAATTTTCACATACTCGTATGGGCGTTCTATGACCATATTAAAATGAAAATGGAAAAGCTGTTTGACATTTAATTTTCAAAGT
>OMKR01086055.1:0-10701 GCA_900302355.1 Cyttopsis rosea
GGAGGAGAGGACTGCCGTTGGTTTCTCCACCTGGGCAGACTCTGTCAAAGGCAGAGATGATGGATTAACAGGGTTATACATTTGTAAATGGATCTAATTTTGACAGTACAGAAAAGGCACACACACTTCCACTTGCAGTGTGTGCATTGACCAGGACCCCCCACCACCATCCGCCGACTCATCAGGAGCATGCCCAGATGTTGTCAGGAGTGCACACAAGCACACGGGGGCCATACACACTACTGAGTGACATTATGAGTTGCCGTGATAAAATTCATGCAAGTTGGATCAACCGGAGATTGCAATTTTTTACTTTGATTTTCAGTGTGATTTTGAATCCAGCCCTCAATGGGTTGATGATTTTGGTTTCTATTGACCGTTGTTACGTCATTTTGTTCTCAACAAATTATCCAATGTACATCAGTAAAGATTTTCAACTTGAATAATTAATTCATCAAGTTCTGATGTGATTTAGGTGTTGCCTTAATTTTTTTGAGCAGTGTATAATGTTTGATGCGAAGATCGCTACGGTGTATTGAGAGGGGACCCCTATTAACCGCGTACCATTGACCAAAAAAGTCTTTGATGGGAGATCTTTATCACAAACACAAAATTCAGAGTGCTCTGCCATATGATGCATACACTTTACTCCAACTTATACTTCAGTTTTGTCAAAATAGAAACACAATGTTGGGTGCGTGTACAGCATTGGGCATGAGGAGTGCTGAATGACAAATCCAGGAGTCTGAGGCACAACATGTAATTGTAAATTAAATTGTTCCAGAGTGAAAAATACAGAAAACTTATTTGGTTGATTTTGGACTGTTATAATTTCTACCAATGTCTAATAAGGAGTAATTGGCAGATAAGCAACATCGTCAAAGGTTTGCAGATACAAATATGTAGTTTTAGTCCCAGGGAGAGTGAAGTGAAGAATAGACTCGGGAGAGCAACAGATTTTTGCTTCAACTCTTCATCACTGAGGTACACGGTATAAGTGACACAGACATGCTTTTAAATCTTATTTAACAGCTTTGACAAAACCAGAAGAAAGCTTTCTCTTTCTTTCGTACTGATAGAATTGGTGTTGAATTCTGCCTTTTTAAATCTAGATGTAAAAAATGTGACCCGTAACTATGACGCACCCAGTAACATTCTTTCACAATTGATCTATAGTAAAGGCCTGCCCCTAATGCAAACTTGCTCAGCAAATATAAGAATAAATAAATAAAAGCATACACTACAACTACAGTTGCCCTCGCACCCGTTCTCCATATACTTGAATCACTGGCACAGCAGTAAGTATGGTTCAGTCATTGTAGTCTCAGCCTTTTGGTAAGCAGTTCTTAAGCATGCATCAGCTTCAGATCAGCTTAACAACAGTCATCATCAACTAATGAACGAGTGGCAGAGGCCAAGTAGGAAGACAGTAAATTACAGACTACAGCTTCAAATCTCTTAAAGCAGTGTTTGACATAAGCGCCGCCCCGGTGGCCCGACAGTAGATTTCCAGGTTCCGGGCCAGTTGATAAAGCCTTTAACTGGCCCGGTGTACCAGTAGAATCCACAAGCCCAAGTTAGAGAAAATATCCACTAATTCTGTGCTATAGAATTCAAAACCTTCAGTATGTCTCTATACCATTGAGAACATTCTTATGTTCAAATTAGTCAGGGCACCATTGAGGAAAATCTGTGTTTTGGAAACTTACTAGCACCAGTAAAGCCAGAGGCTGCAGATGCTTGCATGGCCTCTCTTCTGTAGTCCCTGTCTTTGGGGAAACTGTTGACCACTGTGGTCTTAGTGGACTCTTTTTGCCTCTGCTCTCTGTAAGACAAGACATAAAGACATTAATATTTATACATAAAATTCACCAATATACACATTATATATGATCATTAAGTATCACATTTGAGTAATACAGCTACCTCTCCAGCCAGTCCTTTGGCTTCTCCCACTGAGAGACTTCCGTCCTGCAGTTGTAATAGTATTTCTTCCCAGAGGAGCTGATGTGCTCTGACCAGTCGTCCCCGGGTTCATAAGGCTGAGGGGAAAAGAAGCAATGACAGATTAATTTGAGGAAATTTTTTAAACACTGTTTCGTGTCGTGATCAATGTGAAAAAGGAAGCAGCACAGATACAGACGCAGAAATGGCAAGTGTGTTTGAATGCTGCCATACACTGATGTTTGTGAGCAATAGATGATGCAACAGTCTGCAATTCAAGACGTAAAGGAGATATCTATGAGGGGAAGAATTATGCCCCTGATGCTCAACTGTTGCCAGGGAATTTTTTTTTATAGGAATAGGCATTTTATAAAGGCATTTTTCTAGGAAAGAGCCTCTTTCAACTGACTTTGTCAATGTTACCAAAGTACACGTAAGCCAGGCATGCTTACGTTTCCTGAAATAATCAAGTACTTTGATTAATCTACTCAAGGCATCAGAAAAGGATATAAATTGTGGAGAAAGATTTTTTCCAAGGATGGCACTGCTGATTTTGTGACATTTACTTAATGCAAATTAAAATGGATGTCCATAATAAAAAGGATAGAGTACGTTTGCAAAACAGTTTACAACAAGCTCAACAGTTGTTGAGTTAGTTGCCATTACAGAAAGACATGTAGAGCGTTATCAAAACAGAGACTTAAGTTGTGCACTTACTGTGTCTGAGGTCTTGCTGGGGTTTGAATGAGAGTTGGAGCTATGAAAGGAGCTGTGGTTGTGAGAGTTTTCTTGTGGAGAAAAACTGGTCCCTGCAAGAGAGCATGTTAGGTCTGTCAGAGTTGAAGACATGGCGGTTAAAAACCTTAAGAGTGATACATGGCATATTAAGTAACACTCTAGCTAATACAATCTCTTGTTACCCCACTATAGTTACAATCAATAGTCTTTCTAACCATAGTAAGTAAGAAAGAAATGCATTTCCTCTTGCCATCAATCATGCCTAATACCCCTTCTCCACTGCACAAAAAACCCACTAACATCCTGCTTTTGACTGCAGTGGGAAAGGGTACAATCGGCAATCATACCCGGGTCAAATGACTCAGTAGTCACAGGTTTTTAATCGGCTCCAGCTCCGATCGGCAGTGCTGGAAACACGACACCCGGGTCGACACGCTATTTACGCCCCTTTCCGAGGCGCGTTGAAGTTCCGGACATAATGCAGCACAATGTACTGTACAACGAAATGTATAGCTCGTAATGCACAGCTCCGCGCACGCAAGCGGGGCTGTGCACTAGAGGTCGGACGGCGCCTGGAGACTCCTCCAAATGCATATTAAAAAATATTTAAAATAAAAATAAATTACAAAAAAAAAAAAAAAAAACATTTTCAATCACACCGGAAACATGACACCCGGATAGACCAGCCACGCCCCTTTTCCAGCATGTTCATGACGTCGAACGTGACACACCAGGAAAAACAAACAAAGGCAGACTCGCCTCCTGGCAATGGGAACGGATGCAATCGGCTATTTTTAGGGGCTTCACCCACATTTTAAAAACCTGCATATACGCTGTAATTTTGGTGGAAAAGCAGTATTAGTTACTGCCCTGAAATGTCAAAACTTCAAGCCTTTCATTGCACAGCATTTTACAATGTCTTCAAAGAGTAGGTGTTGAAAACAATAACATTGCAGCAGCCTAGCCTGCTCCCATTGATTAACGGCAAATGTCTAGTAATGTTGAAATACTTGACCAAATAATACATCGTCTACAATCATTTCTAATGAACGAAGGAAACGCATCTAACCTCACTAAACATCTAAGAGACTTATTTAAGTCAGTCAGTCTCAAATTATGCTGGCATCAATTTGTCATTAAAGCGTTCTAATCATAGGAATGAAATGCCATTAACATTAATGGCATTTCTGAACTACTCTACATGGACCACAAATTGTGTTAGCATTTAGCTCTCTTACGCTAGATTGTGAATGTGAAGAGCTAAATTAACATTGGCCATAGCCTCTGCTGTCTACCTAACACTCTTCTGCTAATGTGCTAACAAAATATAAAGTTAGCTAGGTTTGTAAATCTGTCGGATGACACCAACATCTACCCCGATGGTAGATATTGGCTTGAAATCTTGCTTGAAATTACATTGAAATGGACATTATGACAGACATAATATATAGTGCTACAGCGTAGCATTATGGCTTTTCTTTTCTTAATGAGCAACATAGTAGTAGGATTATAATAATATATATATATATATCATACATACATACATACATACATACATACATACATACATACATACATATATAGTAATAAAAGATTAAGTGTTGCATCCCTAAAATATCGTGTTTTTCTTTCAGTATCAGGCAGAGGGAGACATGGAAAAGTAGAGGCAGTAGAACCGGAGCAGACAAAGACTATTGTGCCTATAGCTGAAGCAAAGGAAAATGAAACTCCAATGAAGCAAGAAAACTGACAGTACAGTAGCAGAATATATCTGCATGGATCTTACCACCAAAGCAAATTTTTATATTCTCATATGTTTGCCTACATTTGTATTTTTTCCTCCATACCAATGCTGCTCTAGACTGTGCAAAGTGTTTAGACTGCAGTACATGGGGATTTTCCTTTTTTGCCATGGTATTGGTATCAAATTTGGTATAGAGAATCGTGGAATTTCACTGGTATTGGCTACCAAGATTATGGTGTTGCGACATCTCTACTTTAGACTATGCATACATTGTAATATGGTGCATTTCATACTAGACATACCCATTTGACAAATGGTGGACTGCAGTCATGATAGGACATACATGGTACAATTTATGCCACTATAATACTGGCATAAAATAAAACTTTTCCATCATTGATTAAAAACTTTGCTTATATCTGGATAAAAACATGTGACTGTGTAATCCACCTATTTAACAAAACGATCATGATTTGCTCAAATAATTGTGACAGCACTAGTCAATGACAATGCTTAGGTAGGCTGTGGCCTTTAGGGCCCTAATGTGTGACATGAGGACATTCCACGCACCATTACAACTACCAGCCTGTATAGTTGACACAAGCGTGATGGAACCATGGATTCATGCTGATCCAGATTCTTACAAGTTGTCAAGACCAAGTTAATTTTATAGCTTTCAGTGAGCACATACCCAGGGTAGCCACATCTTCCTGTTGGCTCACAGGAGTAGAACATGGCATGGTCTTCTAATGATTAAGTACTTATGCTTCAAGGTTTAATGTGCTATGCATTCAGAGATGCCCGTCTGCACACATCCGTTGTAAACAACTGTTATTTGAGCGTTTCTGGCCTCTCTGCTAACTTGAAGGAGTCTATTTTCCTCTCACCGCTCTCATTAACAAGGCGTTTACACCCATAGTACTGCCACTCAATGGATGCTTTTTGTTTATCACACTAATTGCTGTAAACTTTAGAGTCTGCAGAGCATGACGATCCTGGAAGGGAAGCGGTTTCTGAGATCCTGGAACAACCACAAGCGGCACCAACAATCATACCATGGCCAAATTCACAGGCCTTGCCCATTCTAATACTTGGTCCAACATCAACTAAACCTCTTCCCCATGGCTGCATGCTTTACATTTTGAGTGCCAAGTAGCTGCATGCTTCAATATCTCCATCCATCTCTGCATGCCAAAGTTAAAGGTGCAGTGTATAGATTTTAGTGGCATCTAGTGGAATGGACTTGGTAGAAATGGAAGATAATATTCATAAGTATGTTTTAACTAGTGTATAATCTTCATGAAATTAAGAATCGTGTTTTCGTTACCTTAGAATGAGCTATTTATATATACATGAGGAGTGGGTCCTCTTCCATAGAGGCCACCATGTTGCACCTCACTAGATGCCGCTAAATTCTACACACTGCACTTTTCAGGTAAAAATAATTTTTTGCCACCAAAACTGACAACAGAGCAGTCCTCTGAGAATTCACTTTCATTTCCATTGGAGTTGATTTTGTGGAAATATAGAATTGGCTTCAGAAGATTTATTTTTCCTTTAATGGTATTTGGCACCAGTCCATCCAATGACGTTGGTAAAGCCACTTATAGCATAAGGCTGCATACCGTTACTTACAAATCCAGAGTTTTGATTTGATTTTCATGGCCAAACTTACTTGCCAAGTGGTCATGTTAGTTAAATAATTTAAAAAATACTCCCACAGAGTATTACAAACTAAGTTCTAACCAATAAGAGGTGTCACATTTTGGCAAATGCTGAATTATGAAATTCAGTCCTTGCTGCTTACTGAGCAACTTCTTTGCTCAGCTTCTTCTCAGAAACGACCAACGATCTGGTATGTTTCATTAAGTTCAGTTTTTGTTGATGGTGGGGCACATAACGCACTGATGATCACCAATAGAACGTTATTTTCCCCCTGGTCAAGACATGGATTTAAAACTAAAAACGGCACAACCACTATAGAATTGTCATAACGAGCATATTGGCGTTTCTCTGGTGTGATAGCCAAGACAACTGACATGGCTAATGTACTGTGACACACAGGGCAATACCTGCAGTAACTGACCAGGAAATTTAGTTGAATGCAAGGTCTCACAGTTGGTGGTGCACACCACCATCTCAGATTTACAGAGATGTTATATAAAGCTATGGTCATGAAACAATATTTAACATGCACTACAGCATGCATATTTAACATGTGGTCAAATGCAAATCATTATCTAAATGTAGACAGTTAGTTACAACTTTCACAGTACCATGGCATACTTTTGTAAAGATGAAAAGGCTATTATGGCCATTCACTAGTCTCTACAATATATTCTTTATATTTGGGTAAAATGTTTTGAAATAGATATTTTATATAAGAATCTGTTATAAATATGTTTGTAATGCTCAGATCAGGTCAGATGGTATATTGAAAAGTTGGTAGCAATTGTCATTATATATAAAATTTAAATATTATAATAATTGAGATCCTTTGCATCCATAGACTCGTGGGATCCTGCCCAATACATAGCCCTAGTCAAATGTTTTATCATTAAATAATAATCAATGAAGACAAGGAGGACGAGGACTTTATCATTCCTCAGCTTCACATTGGGCTTAGATTTTCCATACATTTCTTTAAGCAATGCATATTTTCTCCAGTTTGTCCACGAATTAGTGTTAACCAAGCCATCTTTAATAAAAGTACCGCATCAATTCTCTGAATCGATGCAGCATCATTACATTAACTTGTCCTTTTATCTTGGACCATATATCCACTACTCAAATTTGTTCTTGATACTAATGTCCCTCAGCTTCACAGCCCTCTTTCTATTTAACTACTGAAAGACTTTTCACAAAAGAGCATGCAATAACACTGTGCAGGTTCATCCAGGTCATTGTTAATGGTTATTTACTCTCTCAATGGTAAACAAATAACTTGCAACTAGATTGTTTGGTCCTTTAGTCAGTCAGGGAAATGGCTTGCACTACACACTTCAAGCGATCTTGGACTTTCTGTATCTAGCACTATTCATGAGGAAAGTGGTTTAAAAAAATAAATAAAATAAAAAAAGGTGTACAAGCTTTCATCATAGTGACAATGTGTTGAAAGCCTGGCCTAATAGGCAATTAGGATGTTAGCTTTCCCTATATGTAATATTGCAAAGAAAAAATATTTAAACACTGTTCAAGACACACAGACATCAATCTGGACACTCCTGGCTTATTCGGCCTCCAAATCTCTGCAGTGATTGCTGGGATTTTATGTACACATTAAATACCTGAAAGCCACCGTGAAGCAACCCATCAACATGTTCTACAATCTTTATTGATTGAACTGATACAAATAATAATAAAAACAAATATATTGTATCCTGCTGTACACATTAGGCAATGCATGAATCTTCTGAAAATATACTAGGGTATTGTGTTCTAATCCCATTTATATCTTAGGAGAGAAAACCACATTGTAAACCCTGCCGTGAGTGAGTTTTAATTATAGGATCAAATCTCAAACAATATCCAGCCTCGACTAAAAATGTAACCCATCCGGGGTCCCAAGCACACATGGCTCTACATTCGTAGAAGAGAAAATTATGTTTGGGGTACAATTGAGTGATTCTGCCTCACGATACAAAGCCTCCAGTAGCTGACAAGACATCCTTTGAAAGCTTGCAAAGATGCATGAAATCCTATTAATCATTCAATTGCAGTTGTCAAAAAAAAAAAGAATGAATTAAAAAGGGTCAAACCATACTTGAACCCATAGCGAGTTTCAGATAAACAGCTAATATTGGGCGGAGGTGACCAAGAAATATGAATGGCTTGACCAACAAGTTTGGTACTTTGATCGGCTTGTCAATTGTTATTGACAAGTTAAAAAAAAAATCATAATTAGTAACTTGAGACAGTAGTTCTTATTCCTTTATTCAGTGATAAGTGAATTTCTCACCTCCATCCCTGTCTCTGGCACGGTGTGTGTGGACAGCCTTTGCTCTGCTGTGCCCGGTGTTCTCGATGTGTTTCTTTTCGGGGCTGTCGGACCGCCTGAGCATTTTGCAGGGAGGAGTGATGTCTGAAGTGTCTCGCATCTTCTCATGACGGTGGTCCCCCCCTGGATGGCTCTTAGAAGAGTATTTAAGAGTCTGCAAACACAAATCAAATGCCTTATTAGAATCTAATATTTGTGTCTAACAATTCTATTTATGAATTGAAACCTGGTAATCGAGCAAGACATTAGTGATGCAAGACTCAAACTATTTGTTCTATTTGTTTTGTTCTAAACTATTTTTACTGAGTGACTATTCAAGAACCGAATGTCAAAAGAGTCAAATATTTCATCACTACAATACATTGCCACACCCAGTGGAACTTCAGGTGTTTTTCTAGTTTTACCAAGTTAATTAATCGGTTTGACATTTCAGGAAATAGATGCAACATTAACGCCCGGTTTGTTTTGTTTATGTATCATCGGGCTTCGAAAGCAGCAGAGTGGACATTACTGACCATCGTTTTTCTGGTTTCTGAACCATTACTTATCAGTACCGTAGTGGAAAAGCTACCGGTCCATGGCAGATCATGAGGACTAATAAGACCGGCTAAATTAGGTCGGACATTGGAATTGACAATAACAATCGGGCATCGGTGATTCAACAGGTAATTTAGAATTGGACTCATTTGGTCATGGAAAACCCAATCATTTTGACATTTGGGGAGATAAGCTATATCCTAGTAGTGACAGATCGTGGACATGATGCCATGATCACGCCTCTTTTGCCATAATATTGTTATGACCATTTTGTTTTCTATCCTGATACAGTATAGGTTCGGATCTTATTATACAGACTCGCACATTCCTATTTTTGACAGTGTGACATTTGTTTGTTATTTTTATTGTGTATAGCCATTTTTTTAAGATAATCCGTTCGGTTCTTGCATATAGGCAATTCCAAATATTTTTTAGTTTTCTTTTAAATTGCCACGTCTATTTATAGTTGATTTTTTACGTTTATTGCACATCGCCATTTATCTCCATTTCATTTTCTATTTTTTTTTTATTCATTCTTATTACTTGACTATTAACAGTTTGTTTTGATGTGCGCTGCTGTCAACACCGCAATTTCCCTCCGGAAACGAATCGAGTATCTCTCCAAACATCTCGATCAGATTGACTAGTAAAGCGAGCTAACGTTAGCAGGCTACCATTTGCTCAGAGCTGGAATAAAACTCGCAGATATCCGCTCCGAAACCCGTCGGATTCGACGGATATCGGCGCTTTACGAAGCGTTTTGTTGTCAAATCGGTAGAACGGCCGAGTGTGTGGAATGCACTGGGGTTCATTTTAAGCCCGGTGAGCTACTTTAGGCATGTTTTCCGCACTGAGGCCTGCTGCTCCCTGGAAGCCTGAGCCAGAGTCCATTTTAATCTGCTGCTAGCCAGCTAGCCAGCTAGCGAACAGGTACCTGGTATGGCTGGGAATCTCTTCGGTCGCACCTGTGAAATAAAAAAGCAAAAATGACGTTTGAGTGTGAGGCTTTTACGTGGACACGCGAAAAACCTGCCGCGGCGGCTGAACGCGGCAAGTTTCCAAGTCACTTATTTTGGTTTCCAATAAAAAAAATGGCGGATTGTCAAAGCGTTATCTGCGAGGTAAATGGAAATGTGTTCACGTTTTAAATGGAAAGAAAAAGGTGTTTACCCATCGCCGAGTCTCGGTTGTTTCCTCGCATACATTACCATCAATGCCGTGTTGGTGTGTTTGGAGTGGGGATGTGAAAGATTAGCCAGCAGTTTGAACCGAGCCGTGGGTGTTGCACTCAGTCCATGTCCACTCGCAGCCTCACGCACACTGAACCTGCGTGCTCGGTCCCCCAGCGCAGCACAGAGCTGGGGCTGCGGAGCGGGTTGCCAGGCGGGCGGGGGGAATCCCCCCAATTCAGCATGGGCCTTATTAAACCTTGTTGTGATCGATTAGGGCTGTGTTGTCCTACATATTATTTGGTGGGTTAACTGCGCGATAGATAGATAGATAGATAGATAGATAGATAGATAGATAGATAGATAGATAGATAGATAGATAGATAGATTGATATCAAAGTACTATAGATAGATAGATAGATAGATAGATAGATAGATAGATAGATAGATACATAGATAGATAGATAGATAGATAGATAGATAGATAGATAGCAAAGTACTATAGATAGATAGATAGATAAATATCAAAGTACTATAGATAGATAGATAGATAGATAGATAGATAGATAGAT